>LT855415.1:2280539-2389350 GCA_900184765.1 Hymenoscyphus fraxineus
CTTAAAGTATATATTTATATAAAATTAAATATATTTTAAAAGATAATAATTTAAAAGCTTTCTATTAAATATATTAGTTATTAGAATAGAAAGAAATAAAGTAATAAATATAATATACTTCTAGATATAGTAAGGAAATAAAATAACGAATTTTCTAATTTTTATACTAGTAAGTATATAATAAACACTAGAAATCCTTAAATATTATTATAGGATATTATCTAATCTTTTACTCTATAATACCTTACTATTAGTAAGTAGAACGTTCTAATTAAGTTTAGCTATAGTACTCTCTCTAATTAAGTCGAATTAAGTCGGTAGCTAGTAGCTAGAATACTACTAACCAAAACTAATTATAATGTCCTAACTACTAGGTCGAGGTGTTACGAAGTAAGGGATAGTATAGATAACAAGGTATAGAAATAACCTAAGGAGGAGAACGGTAACTTTAGATTACAGGTAGGTGGACGTATGTAAAGGGAAAAAGCTTGCGGAAGCGCCCATAGCAACTTGAATATACAGAGTAATACTCAACGGTATCGTTTGCTACAGCGACTAGCTCTTAGCACGAAGTGTAATAATGGTATTCAGATGAGCGATGGGTGGACAGAGTGGATCATTGCGCGGCCACAGCTACTGCTGGAACTTGGATCGTCGGTGTAAGTGCAACTTGATGTAAAAAATGGGACAAGTATCCGTCGAACCACAAAATATGCTCTATCACGCAATAGTGACTTACTTCGTATGGAGAAAGTTCTGCTCTCCATCATGGTGATCTGATCCCCATGAAAGCAGGTATCTTGTCTGAGACGGCACACACACACAACCTTAGGGCAAAGACCCAAATATCAGGATGCCACTGGAAGCCAGAGTTTTCATCTCGTTTACTCGGTACTCGTACATTCGCCCCATAAAAAAAGATTCTCGTATTTTGTGTTTCTTCAGTTCTGACGGCGCAAACTCTGTTCATTCGTACGGAGTTCGCACTTGGAAATCGATCACCAATTCCAGCCGTTGGACGGCCCCCACGTCGCCGACATCCCGGAAGCCCTCGGCGGCTCAGCCTGGCAGCATCCAGGTTTCACCCCGTAGGCAAGGAGGGGTGTATGAGCAACTACTGGTCTCAGCAAACCCGGTTGATTATCGCTGCCCTGGTGCCCCTGGTGCCCCTGGGCGTAATTTGGCTTCAGCACGGTATTGCGATAAGGATGCTTGATTTGTGAGCTCAATTGTTTTGGCTGCAGCCTGCAGGAGATGGATTCCTCTGAAACGGGCCAGGGAGGAGATGCATATGAAGGAGGATGCATGTGAGTTGTACGAGTGGTAGTACCGTCTACTTGGAAGTATCTCGAGTACGAGTACAGCTGGGGCCGAGGGGCCTTTCATGTGAAAAGGAAGGAACGATCGGATGTGCTTTGGTGGTTTGGGATTTATGAAAAAAGATTGTGAAAAAGATTTTTCACAAATTAGTTGCCGATGACGTCGAAGGGTTGGAGGAGGGAGTCCCACTTTGGGCCACTTGGCGATCTGGACGGACCCATAATAGAAAACCTTGGAAGACAATTGCCACCAATCAAAAATAGGGATATAAAGTCAAATGTATTTTTGGTTTCTTGTATCCACGTTGTACCCACTTTACACTTTATGCGGTGGAAGGGGATGGGTGGAGATGGCGCGGCGCGTCTTTCCTGGTGGGTTCTTGGTGGGACGATAAACTCAAGACGACAGGGATAGAGCTGTAGGAATTTTTTGGCGAGGATCTTCTGGGAATCTGGGATCGCTCTCAGGGGACGAGCTAGGCAGTGGCAGACACCGCTGGATTGCCAATATGAAGACGGCCTGGACTCTGGACTGCTGGATTCTTTTCTTCTCTGCAAAATCTCATCGTCTTCCAACAGACGCATCGAGTGGCAATCCTACGACGGTTGCATTCACTCGTGTACAGAGTACGCCATGAACAGTTTCCATCCAACCTTATCCGATATCGACATCTCACCAGCGCGAATCCTTATCTCCACTCTCCAATCAGTGTCCAACACTGACATCACACTCGTTTGAAGGGCACTGAATATCAATTGGGACGACAGCCACCAATTCTTCCGCTCCCCTCCTACACTCCATACTCCAAACTCCCCATTATACCAAACAGCATCAGGACGAGCTCCCAACAACAGCACCATACTCTAATTTCCTACGCCACTTCCAAAAAATCTGATAACAAAGCCGTTGAGCTTCAACGACCTATAATTTCTTTTAATAGAACCCGTGGGGAGACTCTTTGTTCGTTACCATCACGAGAGGATCACCAGAAGACCACTAGACGGGAACATCTTGAGAAAAGAAGAATCCACCGTCAACTCTTCAAATCCAACCAAATTCCAACCGTCAGCCCACAATGCCTTCTCCAGTCCACGAAGGTGGCCGGGAAGAATACTCCTTTCCCGCTTTCACTCCCTCTCAACCTCCAAACCAACGTCCGGAGACACAAGAAACACACGAGCGACGTTCCTCGGATGGCGATGGAACACTCAGAGAATCCGACGAAATCGACAACAACCACCTACGCGTCACCACCAGTTATATGAAGGGCGATGATCCAGGACACAATCGGGTTCCCATGTCCCCTTCCGGTCAGCGAGAGCAGTCCCGTCGGTTGGCAGATGATTTGGAAATGTTGCAAGCCGAACGCATAGTTTCCAGCACCAATGAGTCCAACAATCATGACGTAAACCGGGCAAGATCTCGAACGAATGTTGAACCCATCGACGATTTTGATATCGGCACTACACCGATACATGAGAAGAACAAAGTCTACCAACCACCCGAGAACCCAACCACCAAACTTGCTAAAATCTTCAAAAAGATTCACAATTCAAGTTTCTTGATTCGATATTTCTTCTACATCGCTCCTCTGGCCTTGCTACTTTTGATTCCTACCCTTCTGGGTTATTTCGTCTTCCCGGATGCACATGTTGGTCATGTTAGACTTCTCTGGTTTGGAATTTGGCTGGAGGTGGTATGGTTAACCTTATGGGCTGGTAGAGTATGTTCTCGTTTGAATTCTTCGTTGGTATACTTTACTAATCCTTGCAGATCATTTCAAAGTGTATTCCCTACCCCATGGGAGTGATTGCCAGTATTTTCACGAACAACGAAAAGAAATGGAGAGATCTTGGCAAGCAACTCGAGCTTCCAGCAACCTTATTCTTCTGGTGGCTTGCAATTGAAATCTCCTTCCTCCCAACCATGAAGAATCATCACATCGATGGCGACAAAACCACGAGACAATGGGAAACCGTTGTTAATAAGATCATTATATCCCTCTTCGTGGCGGCTACCTTGAATTTCATTGAGAAAATCATTATTCAGCTTATTGCCATTAGTTTCCATCTCCGAACATATGCCGACAGAATTGAAATTAACAAATTTCAAATTTCGAGCTTGGTTAAGCTCTACAAGTATTCAAAAGACAAGATTGCCATGGAGGATTCTGAATTCGAAGAAAAGACTGTAGGCGGGACTGCTTCAGGAGCACGAACTCCCATGCAATACGTTACCAAGGTACAAAAGAATGCTCGCCAGGTGATGTCTAAAGTTGGCGACGCTGCTGGAAAAGTGGCTGGAGACTTTACTGGCAAGGCTGTGGCAACCAGTACACACCCACATCAAGTGTTAGTTGATATTCTCCTTTCAACGAAATATTCCAACTGACTCTCTCTCAGCATTCTGACCCTCCTCAATACCACCACTGGTTCTCAAGTTCTGGCGCGAAGACTCTACCGCACGTTTGTCAAGGATGATGATTCGGAAACTGTACTTTCGGATGATTTGAAACCCGCTTTCGATAACGATGAAGAAGCAGTAGCAGCATTTACCATGTTCGACAAAGATTTAAACGGAGACATTTCCATGGAAGAATTGGAGGCAGTATGTGTTGAAATTGGCAGGGAACGAAAAGCCATCACTGCATCACTCAAGGATTTGGACTCGGTCGTCTCAAAGCTTGACGACATCTTCCTATTCATTGTCGTCATCATCACTATCCTGGTCTTCGTTTCTATCATTTCGCCATCCGCGTCCGGTGTCTTGACTTCACTTGGATCATCCGTACTTGCTCTTTCCTGGCTATTCTCTGCAACTGCCCAGGAGTTTTTACAATCTTGCATCTTTGTATTCGTCAAGCATCCATTTGATGTAGGTGACCGGGTAACCATTTACGGCAATACTGGATCTCAGATGAAAGGCGATGACTACTTTGTAAAGACCATCTCATTACTCTATACCGAATTCAAAAAGATGGAAGGTCATGTAGTTCAAGCACCCAACAGTTATCTCAACACTCTCTTCATTCTCAATCAACGTCGATCCGGTGGCCTTGCAGAAGCTGTTCCAGTAACAGTAAAATTCGGCACCACCCTTCAACAAATCGATTCTCTGCGCCAACGTCTTCTCGACTTTGTGGGCTCGGAGAACCGCGAATACCAAAAGAATATCCTCACCGAGTTGACTACTATCTACGAAGCTCATTCGATCACGATCAATGTCATCTTTTTCTACAAATCCAATTGGCAAAATGAATTGTTACGTCTCCAACGTCGCAACAAATTTATCTGTGCTATGATGGTCACGATGACGGAGCTTGGTATGGAAGGACCACGCATGAGACTAGCCGGTGCTGCACAAGAATACCCATTCCACCTCAATGGTGCGTACCCTCAAGGACCTGCAGCCAACGACCCTCGTTTCCCTGGTAGCGGTCCTGATTCCGCTTTCGCGCCGCCTACCCAAACTGAGCCGCCTTTTGTTTCTCGTCAGACGTCTTCAGCCCATGGCTCCTTGCCACCTCGAAGCCAACCTTCGATCCTCCGCTCGCGAGCCGACTCCGATGCTCGCCATCGCGGCGAATCACTTGGTCAAATGTCTAAACGTGTAGATTTCTCCCTCGGAATGTCTGGTATTTCATCAGGTGATGTGTACGGTGATATCTACGAAGACCGCGCACCCGTCCATGTTCCTAGATTCAATAATTCTCCACCGCCACCACGACCATCTACAGGCGGACGAGGTAGCGAAGACAACAATTCCCTAGGCCGAAGCACCAGCCGAGACAGTCAATTCGGCAAGATACATAGTGCTAACAGCGGACGCACACACATGAATCGGTTCTTTAACCGCGGAAGAAGTAAGCTTGGCCGCTCATCAGAAGACGAAGGCACGAACCTCAACGAGCTCGAGGCCGGAACAAGAGAGCGGGAGTTTGCTATGCAAGCTATTCCTGAGAGCAATACTGGTGGAAACTCCCGTTCCAATAGCCAGAATTGGGGACAGGAAGAGCGATCACCGATGTTGGAGAACTTCAGTGGTCCCGGAAGGAGTGATCCAAGGACGGAACACATTGACCCTCGAACAGGCATTGTGAGTACACAGGCGATGATGCAGGATAGTGCGAGAGAGAGAGGCGAGCTGCCGTTGGCTAGTCCACCCAGGAGGGCGATGACGGATATGAGTGGTGGGAGTGGCGAGAAGAAGTTTCATTGAGTGAAGACAAATAGTTAATAGAATGTATATGGATGAGTGGGTTGGCTTTGCTATATTAGCGGGAGTTCTTCATTGCTACATTTCTGGTCTTGAGGTACAGAAAAAATACGGCTCACGAAGGGCCTGGATCAGAATTTGGCTTGGGCTGTAGGATCAACTACATAGACAGGGGGGACGCATTAATAGACAGATACATATTTAGAAGACTTTTCTCTTTTTGTTTAGGAAGATGCCATTTCTCATGTTACTATGTCTTCTTAATATCTATAATAAGAAACAATAGATAAGTTAGAGAGAATGATACATACATGGTGGATACCCATCAAGAATACAAATCACATGACTTAACATAATCCAAAATTAGGTGGAACATGCAGATGAAACTCATTCTTCCTTCTCACTAGAATTCGCCATAAAACGGAGTTTCTCTTAGTGCCGCAAGGATAAACCAGTGGTAACCATGAGGCTTCACAAGGAATCCGTGGAGTAGCAAACAGATTGGCTCACACGAACGTTAGGGAACACCCCACAACTGGCGATGCAAAATCGATATCCAATGCACACTTAGAATTGGAACTTATCTTCTATTTTCCCCTTCAATTGGCTCCATCGGTGCCCTATCACAGGCCGCTTAGGGTTATGTTAAGCCTAACCCGAGGCTGCTTCTCAGCCAGATTTCGAGAGGTCCAATGATCGGGCTGATATCGGACTCCGCCTCCTCATTTCACTAGTGTGCGGCTTTCTACAGCAGGCAGATGCATTTCTGTCACACAGCCTGACCTCCAGACTGTTTTTCCGTGCTAGAGAGCTTTTCATTTGCTTGATATTTTTTAGTGACATGGCAGTAAGCAATGAATCGAGGAGTGTACAGCCTTTTTTCGGTGTTGGTATGCAGATGATGGCTATGTTTCCCTACTGCGGAGGCTCAGGCTCCCCAGTGGTGTATATACTGAATCAATTCCAAGACGCCGTTTTGTCTCAATTAATACTGCCGAATCCTCATCTCTCATCGCTTCCTTAGAGTAAATCAGATCAACATGGCAGTCGTCGCAAGCATGTCCAGTAATTGGCCCAGAGGCTCAAACGATTCCAAGGACCTCAACCATGAACATCACCTCTCTCCCACCCTTCCGGGATATCAAGCAGAATTGACTCGAGCCTTTGGAACTCTATCTCCATCTTCAGCGAACTTCAGATCTTCATGTCAATCAAATTCTAGTGTCGAGACGGACAAAGAGGTCGTCTTGCCTTCGTATTTATCTTTTGAACCTGTCGTGTCAAGCGTCTCAGAAAACGAACATATAGATTGGAGACGATACGATCCGCCGGCTGAGCTACATCACATGCAGGACGATACTTCGGAGGAGATCCGGGGACTACTGCAAACATCAATCGAGAGGATTAAAGCCAGACATGCAGAAGAAGAGGAAAGACGAACCGCTGCTGCTCGTCTGAAGAAACCGTTAGCGAGAGCAAATCGAGTGTCGATGAAACCAAGAAGACCGGTATGACCAAATTTTCCATGCAGAGTCCAGAGATTTGCTAATATCGACCCCAGAGTGCGATCGATGGACTGCGTCCCTTGGATCGAACAGAGAATTCAAGATTGAGTGTTGGGAGCCAAATTTCTGTATCTTCAACAGACTCCGGCTACAGCTCAATACCTCTAGATACAAAATTTTCCTCCAAGCCATCGAAGTCAGAGAAAAGGCTTTTCTCTGGACTTGCTGCCTTTGTAAAACCAAAAAAGGGAAATAAATCGATCAGTCCTCTGGAACGACTTGGGGAAATGAGCAGTGTTCTCGCACTTTCGGACACAGGTGCAGCATTTTCAAAAGCAGGATTGTTTGAGGCTGACAGTACCGCAATAACCACAGGGTGAGTACGATGTTTCTAAGCCTAGTTTTCTATGCTGACATCAAAAGGGAATGCGTTTCTTGTTTTGATGACTTCCCAATGAAAGGGTTGGTAAAACTCAATTGTCACAATTACTGTCCACCTTGTTTCGCGAGATTGATAGAGTACGTTTTCTCGAGATTAATATCTCTACCAACCCGCTCTCGCTTGTATTCCACTTAACATCAATCCTCCTAACAGCTCCTAGCAACGCCCTACAATCCGAAACCCAATTTCCCCCCAAATGCTGTTTAAACCCCATCCCTTATCCTCTCATACCTGTAAAGGTTCAAAAACTCTACAGAGCCAGACAACTGGAATGGTCCACACCGGCATCCTCGCGAGTCTACTGTTCTCACTCACCCTGCAACTCCTTAATCCCACCCATCCACATCACACCCTCTCACCAACTCGCGGCCTGTCCCACCTGCCATAAGAAAACATGTACAGCTTGTCTAGGTGCCGCTCACCGAGGCGAGTGTCCGGACGATCCAGCATTGAGGCAGACAGAAAACTTGGCGGAGATGCAGGGCTGGAAGAGATGCTACGCATGCCATGCCTTCGTGGAACATAATCGGGGTTGTCGACATATCACTTGTCGATGCACGGCGCAGTTCTGTTATATCTGTACTGCCAGGTGGAAGACATGTTCTTGTACCGATGCGGATCTGGCTACGTTGCAAGAACAGGTCACTCGTCGGCAGAACGAAACGGAAATGGGGAGGAGAGCGGCCGAGGAAGAAGATGCCAGATCACAGCGGTTGAGAGAGGAGGAGGCCGAGAATGTTCGGATGGTTGCTGAGTTTATTCGCGCGGATGAGGAAGCGAGACGTGTTGAGGAGGAACGGGAACGGGCTGCTACTGAGGAGAGAAGACTTCGAAGAGAAGAAGGAATCCGGGTGCAGAAACAGGTTCTCCTGTCCTCTATTGCAACGAGATACATTGGCTTGAGAAGAGAGTTGGAGGGATTGCATCTATACCAGAGACCCCTCCTCGCCTCTCGCCACGAGTATGCGACAACAACGCTCTCCCAAAGTCTCGCTGACAATTTGGAGAACCTTACGATCAGTCACGCAGGAGCTCTAGATGCTTTATCCGCTACCTTCCGACGAG
This sequence comes from Hymenoscyphus fraxineus, assembly GCA_900184765.1. NCBI lineage: Eukaryota > Fungi > Ascomycota > Leotiomycetes > Helotiales > Helotiaceae > Hymenoscyphus > Hymenoscyphus fraxineus. Next base: position 2,289,087 of record LT855415.1, read on the forward strand.
ACTTGGAAGCCCTAGAATCAGTATTTGAACAGGAACAAAACGAACACCTCCACGCCGCCCATCAAACCGAGCTTAACTACCTATCCGCTCTCCGCACACGAGCGGATTCCTCTACTTCCATGGCTCAAATCAATGCGTCGGTCAAAGAGCTAAGGAACAAACATGCAAAAGACTACCAAGTCTGGGATCAGGATAGAGTACATAAGATAGAAGACTTACGGCGTGTTCATGCGAGACAGACGGAGTTCTTGGTGTGGAAGCAGAGAAGCGAGATTAAGGAGGTGCGGGGAAGAGGGGAGATTGAACGGGTTGAAGGGGTTAAGAGGGGAAAGGCGGAGCGTGAGTGGATGGATGCTGTGTCAGTGGAGAGAGGGGAGATGTTGGGGGAGATGGAGAGGAGAGAGGTTGAGGCGGTTGAGGTAGATGAGGGGTTGGAATGGATTGATTGGGATGCTTTTTAGAGGAGATTTATGGAATTGGGAATAGATGATGTAAATACCACTAATCCAAACAGCATGTATACCTTTTCTTTCACTTGTTCTCTCTTCATAAGTTTCAGCTTTGGATGAAACATGCTCTAGAGGCATGAGTCTAGCTAGAAACACATGTGTTTGAAATTAGGTCTGTCTAGATCTCTGATTAGAAAACGTCGCTATAAAAACTAACCAGCTTCTCGACTTCCAGGGTTGTTGAAAGTAGTGACCAGAGCTCATAGACTCTCTGAGGACCCCATGAGATATGGCGAGACATATATTGAAGAGAAACTTCCAAGACCACTCGTCTAGTCGTTTAATCCCCCAGAGTCTCACAAGCGAGTTCTCTTAATTCGATAATCTGGAGTTAAGTATTACGAGTACACATGTTATTTCTCGGTCTTGGGATTAGCAGGCAGTTTGATTACCATGCTACTCTTGTGGTTATCTAGGATACATGAATCTCGAACTCTTAATAACTGTCTTTTAAACCGGCTAAAATAATTATAAAGAATTTATACTAGAGATGGACATGGTAAAGTTTTAATTGCCGACTCTTTCTTTGCGAGTTTACCTAGATATAACAAAAATGAGGAAGTTATGCCAAGGAATGTTCAATAACATGAATCAAAACATATATAGCCAATTCCCATAAGTTTCCAACGGGAATTCTGTAGGATTTCGCAAGTTAATGATGGTGTTGAGGTTATGATATGTTCCAAAAGCTTCGTATGTCCAGCGGACCCTTCCCCAGATTGGACCCACATAAAACGCCGACCAGCATCACCAATACCGTAATGTACTGACATTCACGCGGGATAGACATTCAACCCCCTAAATCAAAACAACAAAACAACATACTCGGTTCATGACAAGAGCACCCAATGCCCCCACAAAACAGAGCAATTGATTGTGTACTTGTCCATTACCATTCGGCCGGGTTCCTAGGACGGGTCAGATCGCATCTCAACAACAACTGAACTAGTCAACACCATACACACCCCCCTCCATCATCATGGACCAAGCAGATATCCCCTCCCTCCTCTCTCGCCTGAATAGCGATGAAGATGCCCTCCGAAAAATGGCAGTCTTCAAGCTCCAGTCCTCGATCAACGACCCCTCCTTTGCAGACATGTTCATCTCCTCGGGCGGTCTCACCATCCTCCGACGCCTCATCATGACGACCGGCGGAAACACGCTCGCATACTCCCTACAATCACTCTCACGACTCCTCGAGGTAGACATGGGATGGGAGGTCTTTGAAGCTGCAGGCAGCGGAGAATTGGTCGAGCGCATCGTGGAGTTGATCGTCACGCATCCTCTGGTCAACATCTTGCGCGGGGCAATGAGCATCTTGGTAGCAATCGTTTCACACTCCCAGAGCAACCACGAGGCTGCCATGAGGACGCCTGGAGCCTTTGGCTTTCGTGCGCTGAAACCTGCAATTGCCGTATACCCGCAATTCTTAGAGATGGTCGTCAACCAGCTGAATAGCGCGGATCATGCCCTATGCGCAAATGCCTTGATGTTACTGAATGCTCTCATGAGGGACGCCATCACGAGTGAAAGCCAGGGATCTGCGAAGACTGTCCCACCGGTGGAGGAATGGCCGAAGTTTATAAAGCGGTTGCAGGATTTGGGAGTCATCAAGGCGGTCTATATATTGATGCAAAGCAGTGCATTGCAGGATCTGGCACACCCGTTACTCGAGTTTCAGGCCTTGATGAAACTTTTGCTGAAGAAATGGAGGGACGTTGTAGTTGATCTGGAAACGCCAGAACACAGAAGGGCCTTGAAAGGAATACACCTGGCAAGCGCACCGGAGAAGAAAGACTTAACTGTGAATGTCAATGTTTCCAAGGCCGAGGAATCGGCAGAAGGTAGCTCAAGCAATGCCAAGAAAGGAAGTAGAAAACACAATCCAGAGAAATGGCGGCGATTGGGATTTGAGACGGAAAGTCCTGCCTGGGAGTTCGATCCTACTGGATTTTTGGGAATGATGGATTTTACAGATTACGTGAAAAAGGAAGAGGATTCATTTCAAAAGTTGCTTTTGGAGCAGTCGACCCGACCTCTCCACGAGAGATGTCCCATTGCGACGGCCAGTTTGGCTTGCACCGTTATATTATATGAGCATTTTGAAGTCGAAAAATCTGATGTCGAAGACGCCAAAAGCTATCTGGTGCTGGACGGCATGAAGAATTACGATAAAATCTTCCGGCCTCTTCTTTTGCAATGGTCGAAACTACACGCAGCTAGTTTGCATGCATTCTTCAGACTATGGAAAGCCACGGGTGCAGAGCGAGACGATTTCAACAAAGTTGCTGAGCTGGTCCGAATACTAATTGAGCAAGTTGTTGGTCAAGCATCTAGGACGAAAGATGCACAAGAGGTAGAAGAAGAACTGGATGAGTTTGATTACACACGACTACGAGAGCTACAGATGGAGTTTTTGGAGGCAAATTTTGAGGATGAATGGGGTCATCATCTTCACCAAGTTCGAGATGAGTTGAAGCAGGAAGCATTGCAATTTGTCAAGGAGCAACGTATTCGATGTCTCTTGGATGGTGCCTGGTTTCCTCGACATAGTTCCAAAGCAAATCCAGAAGATGGGCATGCAAAGAATGCAAAGACACCAACCGCATCTTGGAGATTTGTCAAACTGTCACATAATCGACGATATTTACATTACGCGGATTTCGCCGCACAACGGGAACAAGATCCTTCTCTGGACGAATTACAAGAGAAGATCGATCTTTCTACCATCAGCTCTGTTGTCTCAAATGTTTCAGCAGCTAACGATGAATCCTCAAGCATATCCAGCACATCAACGCTCAAAACACCATCTCAGGCACCGAAACCTGCCACCTCGACGACTAAGATTACCATCAACAGCTTCTCTGGTACCCCGGAAGATAGAGGTAATGCCAATGGAGAGCTTACCGAACGGGCGATATTAACTCTCATGCCACCGACCCATAGTCTGGCCTCTGAATGGTTGGATGGTCTTCTCATGCTTCTCAATCAAGCACCCATTACGGCCGAGACAAATAAGCTTGTTGGACTTGTGGGCGATTATGGTCTCAAGATTCGATTGCTGAATGTGAGACTGGGCGACAATTTCTCGCAGGAGCCTGGTGCTGGAGTTGTACCTAGTAGGGAGGGCCTCGACGATGATTACTTCTATGAAGTTTGATTATTAGGATGTCGTTAAGTCTGGTGTCTTGGTAAAGTTGAGAGTTTTTGTGAATATGGGATGATAATTTGGCGAGAAAGCGTTGCGCTCGATACCCTTTGCTGTTCTTTTTTCCCTTTCGAAATAATGTAGGATATGTAGGAGTCCTTTTTATCTTAATCCTGTGTAATGTATAGAATGCGTAAAGAACCGGATAGGTTGATACCACCTGCAACGTCCAATTGCACGTGATTTGGGACGCTGCCAGTGAACGTTCAGAGATGCCTAATCGCGTCAGGGCTTGGGGGGCAGTGAGAGCGTTGAACATCTCTCTGATCCATTCAAGGCCTCTGATTTCCTTGATACTACAAACGATCAGGATAATACGCCAAGTTCTCGAGCCTAACCTTGGCAAATGGTTATGAGACGTAATGAATTATATTTACAGTTAACATGCTAAGCGACAGCCTAGTGTCAAGGGTTAAAGCCTAGCGTGGACGCGCAACAACGACTTGCCTCATCACCCAAGAAACTCGTGTGCCTGAAATCTCATCCCCTTTAACCTTTCTTGATCTCGCTGTTCTGTTACTTGGATCCAACTCATCCAAACCCATCTCATCTTTTCCCTTCTAGCAATTGAAACAAAGCAACAAAATGCCCACTATCCTCCCAGTTCAAAAATCAGATCTCCCCGACGCAGCAAATCTTCTCCACACTTCCAAACTAGCGCTCCCAATCAACCGTCTCCTCTACAAAAACTGGCCTGCGGATGCAGCGCAGGCGGAGCAATGCCTCAATGCCGTTACCGGGGTATTCCATAATCCAACAATGGAAAGCTTCAAGGTCGTAGATCCAGAAACAAAGGAGATGGTTGCATATCTTGTGCTTGCTCGAGAGAAGGGGAAAGCGGTAAAATGGGGGGATGAAGTGAAGACGGCGAAAGAAAATACCAATGAGAGATTCGATGAGAGGATTTTGGAGTGGGTGGAGAAGAGTAGTCTTTCTTTGAGAGAGGACTTTGCGGAGCGTGATCACTTCAGTAGGTTTCCCTAGTTCCATGTTCCTCATCCTGTTTGTCTTCTTTTTTTTCTACACATTCTAACTCTGGATAGGAATCATATATACATGCGTTGAAGTCTCACATCGTCTTCATGGCATCGGATCCGCGCTTGTGAAACTATGTATCGAGAGAGCGGAAGCTGAAGGAATCCCTCTTCTTGTTACCTCAGAGCCTGAGCCTCTTGGCTTCTTTAATAAGTTGGGGTTCAAGGAAGCGAAACATTGTGATATCGATTTGAGTGTGTATGCGCCGGTAAATAGTGGGTTTGGAGTTTTCAGGTTGACGGGATTGAGTTGGGGGATTGAGGTGTAGGGTGAATAGTTTAGTGATATGTGAGGCAGAACGGGTGCTCCTATTCCGTCAACGTTTTTAGTACGGCGCTAGCAGGGGACCCCTACAGTGCCCCTGCCCTAATATAAGTGAATTATAAATCGATTCACTTAATATAGTATCCATAGCAACTATTAACTGATTACCTAATATATACACTTTTGAAGCTAGTAATAGTTACAAAGTTAGTAGTTTAATATATATTTGTAAAATTTAGGGGAAACTACCCCAAACTCTATTAAAGAGGGGTTATTTCCTAAATGATCTATAGCAATTACTAATCTTCCCGCTATTTTGCTAGTAAAACTCAAACTTATTTTAGTTACAAATAGGACAAAACCGCTTCTATCCGATTAAGTGGGTTATTTGCCTTAATCATACCCCTCTAACCCAAACCACTAGCCCTAACCCCAACTCCTAACCACTAACCCTAACCACTAACCCGCGTGTTTTATATACCAAACCATATGCCGTACGTGTAATTATATAACAAACAATATCCGTATAAGAACAAGAGCCTCAAATACTCGCATTTACGCTACAGACAGCCGGCATACGCACTTCGTATATTCCACGCTGCCAGTACAGGCAGTATACTATATTCCAGATACCCGGTACGCAAGCAACAAGCGTAAAAGAGCCTCAAATACTCGCATTTGCGCTACAGACAGCCGGCATACGCACTTCGCATATTCCAGACTGCCAGTACAGGCAGTATACTATATTCCAGACACCCGGTACGCAAGCAACAAGCGTACAAGAGCCTCAAATACACGCATTTGCGCCCCCTGGACTAGTAGTACACGCAATTCCAGACTGCTAGTACAGGCAGTACAGCACTTTCCACACTGCCAGTACTGAGAGTTTGCTGACGATATTGACGAAGAGGAGCTTCTGAAGATGGGAGATATTAGCTAGCCACTAGGACCTACACTGCCTACGGCTCGTCAGCTTTTCCCAAAGAAGTAGGGGGGTTTGTATGGGGGTTTAGGGGTTACGATACTTGGTTTGGGTCTTTTGGTTTGCGAGTCTTTTGGTGTACTTTGGTTTTGCTTTACGGGTTATTTTGGTGGAGTTTTGGTACGGTACGGAAGTGGAAGTGGAAGTGGGAGCGGGATTAGTCTTGTTTGTTGTTTACCTACGAATTCACTATTGAATAAATGCGTGAATCGAATAATCGAGAATGCAGGGGCCCTTGCTAGTGCCGACGCCACTTTACAGGGATCTATTTGAAAACGTTGACGGAATAGTCATACTCGGCAGAACATTTAATATTAGCCTTCGCTTGATCCCCCTTTTTAGTGAATTGATATTATCAATGGGCGACGATTTTGTACCAAGTGCTTTAGAATTGCCATTTAGTGAAAAGCTAATTCACTTCAACCAGACTCATTACCTCAAAAACTACCAATATCTCGGCAAAAGCCCGCCAGAAGTGAATCATGAAGCTCTTTAAATTTTACAGTGTACTAACGAATTAACGGTTCCAATCACTATCCCTGGCAAGAATAGGGAAAACTATGGTTCATCTGCAAGACTTGAGATTTGAAACCGGCAAACACCTTTCACCTCAGATTCAAAATTCTCTGAAGGAGCCACCAGGAGCAGTAGATCTAAATAGAAATGCGTAGCCGTGACAATCAATCACGCAGTAGTAATTTTCCTTCCAGTTTTCAGCCTTGTTTTCCAGATACATCTTGTCTTAGTGTGCCTGAGTCTCTACTCAGTTTTCATGTTTTGGTGGCTTTCATTATTGAACTGGTCAAAAAGAGTAAATATGTACCAAACATAAGATATTATTGCCCTTCTGACAGCTAGTGCAAGGAGAGCGTACTGAAAAGATGACTCATATTCTCTATAGACCCGAATATTTAAGTCTCCTTAATCCTGGACATAATTCGTTGCATCATCACTAGCCTCTAAACCTCATTATGACTCCAAGCAGTTGTCAACTTCTCCGGGTTAGACCCATCAACCTGCACACCACGAAGTTGAGCCTCAATATGCATGATTCTCGTCTTTTCCTCGTGAGCGGCAGTGTCACCAAACGCCAAATCCATATCTTCAAGAGTCTATAAAATGAAACTATTAGCATCATGTCTTATGTATTGACACAAGCGGTGAGAACATACCTTTCCTCTAGTTTCTGGAACGAAGAAATACGTAAACCCGAAGGCCAGGAGTGCAAATGCAGCAAAGAAGATATAGGTTCCCCATCCAATCGTGGCCAGCATATCAGGCGTCACAAGTCCAATGATGAAATTGCACATCCATGTAGTTGAAGTAGTAATCGAGATCGCTTTACTGCGAATGGCGAGGGTAAATATCTCAGATGGGAGAACCCATCCGATAGGGCCTGGATGACATTAGGACATAAATTATTATGATCTGAGAAGGAGAATTTACCGAAGGAGTATGAGAAATTGATATCATATATGTAGATAAAAGCAATGCCGACCCAACCAGCTGCTTTGTGTTGTGGAAGAGTATCTCCATAAGCGGCGATGATTGCACCGACAATGACGAGGGATATACAAGTTCCAGCAGCTCCACTCATGAGAAGCGGCTTTCGGCCTACTCTATCGATGAAAAGTACAGCTGGAACTGTGGCCAATGTATTGACGATGCCGTAAACACCCGTTGCTAAGAGCGAAGTGGTGTTTCCGCTGAGTCCTAATTGAGCAAAGATAGTTGGAGCGTAGTAAATCATGGCGTTACATCCGATAAATTGCTGGAAGAACATTATGCAGCATCCAACCGACAATCTCCAGAATCTTGCCTTGTTGTTGACGAGAGACATATATTGGGCGACATGGAGCTTGAAGCCAGCCAGACCAGCGTAGTGGTCCTTTACAAAAGCATTTTCGAGAAGAATAGACGCCCTTATTTCCAAGACTTCAGCAACGAGCTTGGGATGATCTGGAGAAAGTCTTCTGAGTTTCGACAAGACTTTAATAGCTTGCTCATCCTTTTCCTGCATCATCAACCATCTTGGAGAGTCTGGGTAGAACATCATGCCGATACCGAGAATTATGGCTGGGAGAATTTGAAGGGCGAATGGAATTCTCCATGAAGCATCCGATTGGCCAGTACATCCAGAGGATCCCAAATCATTATATGGATCAAATGATGGGGAAGTCAAAATGCCGCCAGAGTACGGAATGTCAGGTGCGCATCTGCTTCCACCGATGTAGTGGGTACCATAATCTATCCAGTAGGAGACTAAAATACCAATCGTGATGGAGACTACATATTGTAAGTATGTCGAATGTATGTATACTCCAGAATTGACCCACGTTGTTGCAATACGACAAGCGCGCCACGAATCTCTGGTTGGGATACCTCTGAAATATAAAGAGGGATCACCATCGTCAACATTCCTACGGCGAATCCAGCGACGGCACGGCCAACCTGTCAAAAGTTAATAGATCCCCTTCCTAAAAATGAAGAAATTACTTGCAAACAGCATTTCAATATTAACAGCCCCAGCTTGAACTGCCGAACCAGCAACGAAGATGATAACGGCTAAGATCATGTTCTTTTTTCGGCCAAGTTTATCAGCCAGAGGGCCATTGACGAGTGACCCAAACCAAGCGGCTAGAGACAATTAGAAATGTATTTAATTCAAAGACGAATACCCGTCCGTACTCAGTAAGATGGTAGAAACAAACCAGCCCTTGAAACCGGGGTTCACAAATATCTTTGGAAATGCAGCACCGAAACTTTCCATTGTCAAAATACCGGACACGACACCTTGATCATAACCGAAGAGCAGACCTCCAAGGGATGCAAACTATGCAGATTAGTTAATGGGGCTTGAAAAGGCCTTTTGAGTACATACACACGCAACTCCAAGTAGATACGGATTCTGTATAAGGGAAGTGTTGATTTTTTCTGGTGGATCGATGGCAGTTGGAGCCATTTGATGCTCCACCTCAACGGAATTGCCTGCTTCGTTGTTTATAGGTGCCATTATGATGGGAATTTACACAGATTGGCAGTGGAAAACGGGACCGGAAGCGAGAAGAAACAGAGAGGGGATTATGCGATCTATATACTCGTTTGGTTTCCCTCTGCTTCTTGAATTTCTGGAGCATCGCGGAGAAAGATGGGGTCTATGGGGTCATACATTGACTCCATCTTGTACCCCTCCATTTGTGTTCCCCATAACAACACTCGAGGTTGGGGAAATTGGGGAAGGAGCTCCCAGTGGAAACAGCTTTCACTGGCTGGACTTGACCTCGAGATGTTCAAGAAACAGGGCAGGAAGTAGCTAAGTACATAACTAGTTAGCGTGTCGAAGAAATCGGATCGGATCATGAATAAGGAAAGCATGACCGGTGTAGGGGGTTCAGCATTAATTGCGGAGTCTGGTTGGATCAAGCCAATCACACATCTTGTTTTCGTCGGGCTTTTCCCCGACACTTCGGCAGGGCTCGGAAGCTTGATTCCACGTAAAGTGCTGGACAGGAAAACAAACAGTATACCAAAATTCGATGCGATTGTGTTTCAATGTCTTATTGGTACCGTATGCTTGATAATAACCTCAATTTGGTGCTATTCTCGGTCTACCGAAGTTTACGAATGCGGGCTCCAAGTTCCACCAATCTTTTCCTACCACAACCAGTATCCCTCCCGACCGTCACGATGCCGCTCACGTAGCGACAATCACGCAAAAACGTTTAATCGGAGTGATTGCTGGAAAGGACCGGGAGTCAAGTATTATCTTTGGGGGGGAGGGAAGATAGAGTCTCGGACCGCAACTTTGAGTAACTTGAAAGAGTTAGTTTTTGACACTAGCTGAGGAACTAACTGCAGCAAGAAGGGAAACAAACCTTCAATGTTGGAACATTCTCATAGCTGAATCTTTCAATTCTTGGATTCCTCTCGTCGCGTCGACAAATGTCCGGTTAGTGTGTAGCAGTAGGGGAATCTGGGTTGATGAGACCGTTATGCATATCGAAAGCCTCCCACCCAAAATACCTCTCTACTAGCTTGCTCAACACTTCTTGTCTATCAAGCCCCAGATAGATGCGTCTCTCTTGTATGGCACGCCAGACAGGTAATAGGACGAGTATTTCGGCGCGGAGTTCTCTGTTTAATTGCGCGTATTCCCGATATATTTCATAGCCTCCTGTTTTCACAGCCTGCATATGGGCTACCTGTCCAGGGTCGGTATTCGGTGGGCAATGAGAAGAGGATGATTCCTTTTTAAATTCTCCGTGCAGTTGATCATGCCGTTCGAGCTTTTTGTATGCCTTTTCGATTTGGTTGATCCAATTTTCCACCTCAAGCCAATCTTGTGGTGGGGGCGAATTTGTATTTAAGGATTCAACCAAGTTGCTGGAAGAAGCTGGGTGGGGAGTTCCAATGGAGAGAGCATCAAGCTGACGTTCAATTGCCTTTGTGGGTTCATTTGAGGTGCCAGAATGTGCACAAGGGACAGGGTATGAAGAGCCATCTACAGGGAGGTCGGTCGATAGAAGATTTGCGTTGAAAGAATCAATTTCCATGGCATTTGGATGATGAATAGATGTGTCTGTTTCCTGCATCTTGGTTTGGTCGTTGAAGCTATCAATTCGCTTTGATGCGAGATGCTAGATACTGGACCTTGTCAGAGGCTCTGTGTTACATTGAGATCAACAGGAAAGCTTCAAATCTAAAACAGGGGGTGGTTGTCAAAACGAGAGTAACTTACGAACGTATTAAGTAAGAGTTTGGATATTGAAAATAACGTGAAGATAGTGTTAGTACAATTAGAAGAGTTGAAAGGTTTGAAGGTGAATGTGCGAAGAAAGAAAACATCAATAAGCGAGAGTCACGCTGCTTTAAGAGTTCGATCTGGACCTGTGACTTTACAGTTCTACTCTTTGGCTCAACGCGACTCTCTTGACGAACGCGACCGACGCCTACAACCAGCGGACATCAACAAGACCATTGCACCATCTAGGGTTTTGTCTGCAGACTCCACCACAACACAAGTCGGTAGCTCTGGCTCACAGACAACAATCATGGAGACGACCAACCAAGACAAGCAAAAAGATACATTGAAAGAGACTGAACAAGCCCCAATGAGCCGACGGGAAAAGCAAGCAAAGTGGCAGAAGCGCAGAGCGGAAATGTTGGCTCTCAAGGAACAAAGAGAGAGAGACCAAGCTCTGTCCTCAGTCCCTGAACACCCATCCTCGAGCAGCTCAGCCGGAAATTTCCAATTACAACCTTTGTTGAAGCGAAAGGAGACACGACGTACATTGTTCCTGAAGCGCAAAGCGGAGATGTTGCGTTTCAAGCAAGAACTCGACAAACTTCTGCCTTCGAACCGCGGAAATCCTCAAGAGTCCTCAAACAGCATGACCAGAGATGCCCAACGACAATCCTCCTCTCAACCAACTGTCTCAAGCGCACCACCAACCATGGTAGATCGAACGCAAGCGAAAATCTGCCAGCTTCAAGCTCGCAAATCAGAGTTGATCTCTCATCTACCGATCCTTCAGTCCGAAATTGCCCGGTTGAGAAGAACTCTTGATGTAAAGACCTTGAAGATGTACAAAGCTGAGGATGAATTGGCACACATCAATCAACTTCTTACCGATTCTCATATCCACCAAAACAATGCCCACCCAGAGGGAAACTCCACTCAAAATTCTTAGTCATCGGGAAAGGTTTCGGAGTCAGAATCCGCTAGGGAACAGTCTCAAGTCGCGACAATTACGGTCAGAAAGAATGCTAGCGATATTCCTCCAATTCCTGTTGTAAGTTAGGACGTGCACCGCCCCGTAACTATGCATATATTTTACTAATACAGATTAGTGTGTGGAAGTTTAGATCGAAGAGCGAACCCGAACGAGTTTTCTTGGGGCTTCATAGCATGGAAGGAGGCAAGAATATCGATTGTACTACGGTTCGTAGTGGGGTAAAGTGGGTTTATCGCATTCTATAATGTATAATCCCCCCGGTCTCTATGAGGGTTTCAGAGACGCGAAGTAATAATAAAATTGTTTTACTACCTTGTTTTCCCGTATGTGTTACTATTATAAGAAACGTAAGTTCTAATCAAGGTTTTTTATTAGCTACACTAAGAAAGAAGAAATTTGTTTTAGTATAAGACTCTTATAATAGTTCATATATAAATCAAATAAATTAGTACCTTCTAGCGTAAAAATAAACTATTTATCTACTTATATAGTACTTATATAGTACTTATATGACTAGATGTAGAAATAAATATTATACTATAAAGTTAAATTAATTAAATTATATTTAAAAATATAAAGAATACCTAGTTTGTTATATAATCTAAGCTATATAATTGTTTTTTATAATATTTTAAAAGGTTAAAGAATTTAATTCATATATATAAATATAGGGAATAAAAAGTTTTAAATATAATCTAAAGTATATTAATATTATAAAAATACTTTAAAGATCGAAAACAATTAGAATTATAAAGATAAGTATAGTAAACTACTAGTTTATAATAAAATACAAACTGTATTAATATTCTTATAATATTTTTAACTATTAGAAAGATTAATAAAATAAAGTCTTATAGTTAACTATTAGAACTAACTATTTTAATTTTTATATATTAGTAGAGAAGAAATTAGTAATAAAAAGGCTTTAATATATATTAAAATAAAAACCTACTATAAATATAGAATATAATATATATTTTAATAGAGTTTTTAGATAAGAAAATCTCTTTATATACTAAGATATTAAATAGTATATATATAGAGTTACGTCTATAAATAATCTAGTAATACTAGGCCGGTATCTTTCGCCTTTCTCGTTATAATTTCTATAGTAAGAGCGCTCCTATCTCTCCTATCTAACACTAGTACACGCTAGCTTATCTATTAGAGCCGCTACGTTTACCCTTAGCTAGCTTCTCTCTCTATATTATTATTTTTATATTATAAAAGTATACCTCCAATTATCCTTAGTAGTTAGAGCTTGTAATTAGGCTAACCTACTTTGAGATAACTATATAGTACTCACCTCTACTTGACCTCTAAGCTAGTTTCTTTTAAGTCTCTACCTTTGTACTTAAGTTTATATAGGTAGATTAATTAAGACGCCTAACTCAATTAGAATTTCACCCTTGCTTTAAGTGGAAAGAGTTGAACAGATCATAGAGTTAACGAGATCGCAAAGTTGAGAAGATGACTTCGTGAACTACAGACAAATTCCACTACGAGAATCAATTTCGTTCTTCCGCCCAACAGCTCCTTATACCATTAAACTATGCCACCAACATCAGGACCAACTGATCAGATACTACGTAATGTTTGAATGGTTTGTATCATACCGTCACTCCCACTCTCCCTCTCCCTCTCCCATCACCGGTACACCATAACCAAAATGCCCACCATAATATCCTCTTCATGAATGATAAATCCCCAACTCTTGTCTCCAAAAGCATTTCACCTAATTGGGAATGAGTTCAGTTCGAATTTTCATTGAATTCACACACGCAATGTAAGGAACCCACCTCTCAAAAGAAGGTATCAAAGCTCTTTGCTCGTGTTTTCGAAACAAATGAACTCGGATAAATTCAAACCAGGTCGATGATCCCTAATCATGAGCTGGATATAGGTTTGAATTCCTACAACCTTTCCAAATACCCTTTTAGCTACATAGCGGAAAACAAAAGAAGCGAGTATAGCATGGGAGAAGAAAGTGACTGATTTTCATTGAAGGCTACGCATGGTGGATATTTAGGTCGCCGAGCAGCAAGGAAATTGATAGGGGTTTTATTTCTACGAAGTCTATTTACATTACGAATGATGGATGGAACATAGAATCAACACGTAGGAAATACATGTAGATTATGCTTACAAATCATCTTCGAGATCCTTGGGAAGAACCAAAGCTGGGATGTCTACGAAAGCATGAGAATTTGCTTGAGGACTGGAGCGAACAGGACAAAAAAGATGGTATGCAAAACCCTTCCATTGGCGCAGACCAGCTTATCACGGTATCCTCATTCAACGAGATCTAACATGACGAAGAATTGGAGAGTTCAATCTAAACTTCCAGAAGTCGCTTATGGAATCTTTGGCGTGACTTCTTGACGTGCTATCATTGGTTTATTGACAAGGCTTTCCTTCTTAGTTGTCAAGATGGACCCTCAGGCCCCTTTATCAAGCTTCAATGAAAGCAACATTTAGCTCGGCAAAAGAGAAGGTAGACATCTACAGCGACAAATGCCATAGAATATGCAGAGGACATTGACGTAAGCCAGGGACTGTGAGAAAGTAATTGAGAAATAGCAAGCATCGACTTCATCGAAACCAGTGAGGTCTCGGCTCGATTAGAAATTTAGGAGGATATCTCGTCAGTTACTTGACCGAACCTCTTGGTAGACAGTGGTACATTATTTTGGAATTTGTTGTATCCCAATTACGAGGTAATAACGAATTTTCATCCATCTTTCGACAATTGCAAGTTGCAACTCCCTCTGGAACATCGCGAAGATAGACTGGTTCTCTAAGAAGCATGGCGTGAACGACATAAATCTCTCTCTCTCCAAAGTATGGATATTCAGCGCCAAATCATTTACTCCGACAATACCATGACGCAGGAACGCGCAATACTCGCAGCTGAAACAAAATTTCCAGATCGCCTTACCATCAATGCGATGCAAACCCTCGGGTTTGCCCTGCCTGCCATACTCAACGTTTCTCCGCCCTTGTGCCTTGCGATGAACACATACAACTGAAACTTATGCGAAGATGAGATGGGATGCGGAGAGGGCAAAGCGTTTCCGCCGACCATGTATTGGGTTACAAGGCTCAACTGCTACAGTTCCAAATGTAAAAACAAAAGTGTTGTGCCATTTAGAAAAAGAAATATACAGGGACAGACATCCGCGTTGAACCGAGGGGACGGTTCCAGCTTTCTGGATCAGTGGAAAAAGAAAACAGAAGAGATTTGACAAGAAATAATGATGAAATCTCGAGAACGATCGTCTTTGATCATGAGGACAACATCGTAAATCGATGCTAGTCAATGATGATCTGATCAACTTGGCATGCTTGCAACTCTCTAGGCAGCGATTTAGAACCCAGCAAACGCCCATATTTGGGGGCCGCAACCTCAAAAGATTTGAAATAAAATCGATCAACACGGACAATCTGGTCTCCCACTTTGGCGTGGCAGTGAACGATTGCCCTAGGAAAGAAATAATGCGGGGCCGGACGAGGTTTTAGGGGCAATGATTGGGCTCTTGTACGATCGGGAATAATGACATCCGCTCAGACAAAGCAATGTCTCGGACTTGGTGGGCATATCACTCGTCACGATTTTGTGAACAACACACCGAGGTCCCAAAGTCGATATCAGATCTTCGATCGTCAGCAAACTCGAAAAGGGTTGGAAATAATCTCAGTACGTAGTGTTTATTGAGATTTAGTGCTGCCAAGTAAGGGTTTGGGCGAGAAGCTTACGAAAATAGGATTTGCGAGTGGAGATCTAAAATTGTTATTTACGGGTACAGCCGTACAGTAGGATTCTCACCCTACAAGGCTGTTTGCGTCCCCTTCATACACCGTCAGTTTGAATTGAATAGCAAACTCTCACACTGAGATATTCCAGCTATCCTATATGTGAAGATAGAATAGTTCGGATGGTCATGGCTACCAAGCATTGATAAGAACGCCCAAACCTGCCGTTGAACGATGGTGGGAGACGGAAGAGTGAAGATCTTTTCGTGGCGTCGTATTTTTTGGAAAGGGAAAGCGCAGGAAAGGGTAGGCAAGGGGAGGGGAGGGGTAGAGTGGAGGAAGCCACCAGTGAGGAAGCGGCGAGGGAGCTCCCGCAGCTGGTGTCAAGGACAGGGTGACGAGCATCAATGCGATCCCAGCTCAATATCATGCAATCCAAGAATGATATGGCCCATATGGGAGGTGGGATGGATAGGTAAGCATTATCAATTGCCAAGTGTCCTTCTCTTGATGTTGAGCTAAAAGAATATTGTGTTCGTCTACAAGTACTGTATCAGAACCAGATTAATCAGGAGTCTACCAACGGAGTCAGACACCCAAAGGAAAATATAGTTTGGATAATCGATCAAGAAAGAACCCCCACGAGTTCACATAAACTTAAATCAGTCTACCCGGTAGTATCGAACCCTAAACAGCTGCTAACCAAGTTGGTGGTAACAATTAAGCTGCCGAGGTCTGGATCCACCCCCCTTTTTGGCCTAAAGCGAGTGTAGTTCTTCACGGGTCAACATCGGGTGCTGATCAGACGATTCCTGTCAACTCAGGGCAACCTCTGAGCCTCTCCCTCTCAACTTCTTTCTGGATTGTGCCACACTTACGGAACACCGAAAGACCACCTGCAATGGGGAACAGATAGGTTGCAGTCTGGCTGTTAGCTGTCGTCCATGTACTAAGTAATCTTACACTGGCCTTTTCATTTCTCCTCTTTTGACTCTTGGACTTCGTTCTGGAATCAAAACCTTGGACTTCGTTCAGAAATCAGTCGATGCTCCGTACACTCTTGGCCCAGGGTGTAAATCTCACTTCCATGCGCTGCTTGATATTGCCTGTACTCCCTTGTCATCCCACCCTCCTCATCCAATCGTCCCAGCAGAAAAGTTGCCCCCCGCATGCCCCCCTCGCAGAATGTAGTCCAGGACTCTTCCAGCTGGGCGCCAATAGCCAATGACGATCCCAGTTAGCCACGCTTTTCGGCGACCTCATCCTCTGCAATCCATGATAATTGCAGTCCTCCTGCTCCTGTTTCCGACCATGCTGTTTCGGGCTCTTATACGAATACTGCCCAGACTAGACAAGCTGGAGCACGTCAACCAAATTCGACGCATGAGGGAGGAGTCGATCAGTTGTATCCACTGCTTCAAACCGTCTAGTTTACCCTCAAATCCCTCGAAACGAATCGCACGTCCCAGCTGCTCTTTTCTAATAGCACTCCCCGGGAGCGTTTTCTTTTCAGCCTCCTCCTCTAAAAATCATGTCCCTCCTCATCCGTCTTGCTGGCGTTCTCTCTAAGACATCGGGCTTGTAAGTTCGGGTTTTCAACATCGTGAGACCGCGCCAATAATGCTGTTGCCTCGATTCATCGCGGCTGCACTGGCATTGCGGCAAACTATTACTGTACTGCCTGACAGCTATTGTCAACCAGACTGTCGTAAGTATACCCTTTCCATCCAGGCTTCTAGGTGCACAACCCGGATCTTGGGACTGTATTCGTCGTGGAGCCTTCAGCTAATTCCCTTCAGCTGCATGTTTTTCTAATATGGTTGCCTTTGACCCGGCGACCTCCTGTGAAATAGCTTCCCCGTTCCTCACCAACTGTGGGGCATGTCAATCATGTATTGCAATATACGCGATTCAGAATGGCAGCTTACCACGGTTATCCGACTTTCAAAATACTCTATCGGCTCAGATCAGTCGTTGTGAGAAGAGTAACGGCTCAGCACAAGTTTCCGCAATCGCATCACAAGTAGCTCGGATATCCTCGTGGGGTGTTACCCAAGTTACAGCAACTGCAACGATCACAACTGCTCCGGTTGCTACTCGAGCTCCAGATTCTCTGATATCATCTACGGCAGCAGCGCAAGCAGAAGCAACAGCGTCTTCCACGAGCACATCGTCCTCCTCAAGCGAGACAGCTCAAGCAGGCCCCGGTCCCGAATTGAACCATTCCTGGATCGCAGGACCAGTAATTGGCTCCATCTTAGGTCTTTCTACGGTCTTCGTGGTAATATACTGTACACGCCGAAAGCAACGACGAGAAGAAGAATGGGAATTTAAAAACCTCGCACCCAAGGAGGTAAAGGAAGATGACACCGAGTCTTCCGGTACCAACACAACAATGCCCCCGCTACCAGTAGACGAAAATGGTGGAAAGGCACAATTGCATAGCGAGTGTATACCTGTGAGGGAGATGGATAATACAGAGGTCATTCCACCCGCTGAATTACCGGCTCTTGAGCCGGTGGGACAGGAATTGTTGAGTCCAAGAGGGGAGGCGGGAAGTGATAAGGAGTGGCCGCTGCCCATTTCGCCATTACCTGCCTTATTTGCGATGACTGAGATTAGAGACGAAAGAATGGGGGTAGGCGAGGAGCCGAGACACAAAACCTTTTACAATCCTTGAAAAGAAGCGACGGAAGGAAAACCCTATGAATAGTGGATGGTTCATTGACGGACCGCGTCCGCAATTTCGAAGAACTGCGCGAAATGCCACCACCAGGAGGAGTCTATCCCGCTTCGGCGGGACTAATAATTTGGAAATCGTCAAACGAGGTTTTTGTGACATACAGAACACCTCGAGTCGTCAGTCCGGAACTCATACATGGGGGGTTGAATACTTCGTAAGAAGTCCTCGAAAAAATGTTTGATACGGAAACTTGGAGTGACGAGGATGGAGATTTTCAGACATGGACAATGGGAAATGGGAACGAATTCGCACTTGATCAAGGATCAAAATAATATATATGGGGGTCATATCTTGTACGGACAAACAGCGGATGATGTCGACAAGTGGGCGACGAAGGGATTTGTAATTAAATAACGGGTGTCTTGTACTGAAAATATGGGAGGAAACCTTGTCGAACGGTTGGCGCCAATCTAATAATATATGGAAAAGAAGAAAAACAATATATAATCTGATAACACTTACACCATTCCAAGTTTATATATTCGCACACAGTAGAATAATAGGTGCTTTGTATCACCCTCCCATCCCTTCTTTCCGAAGTCTGGCGATCGGGTTTAGAATAGTAGCCAGCGAAAATTGCTCTCTCTTGAGAGTTGAACCGAGACCGGAGTTGCTCTTTCCCTCCTTCCATCAACGAATCGGTCTTGGCTCACTGGCTAGTGACACATCATGGGATTGAGCTTAAAGTTGCTCCTCTTTGAATGTTTGGTCTAGACCCACGACTTGACGGAAGGGAAGGTGCGACCTAGCCCACGTCCAACTTGACATCCAACTCTCCTCAGACTCGGGTTCTCTTTTGTATACGCGATGGGGGATAGAAGAAATTCTCAGTGGACCTTTCATGGATCTGTTTGATGCTCTGTTAGCATATATAATGTAATCAGAGAAGTCGTAGAGAGAACAAAAACGAGAGGGAACAGGTTAAGACCAAGAAAAGCTTACACTTACATGAATCTGAAGCTCGTAGCTCTCGTTATCATCCCAGAAAGGCGTAATTTCCACTCCATCCTCCGTTTACTTCTTCGCCTTCATATAGCCTTCTCCATCTGATTCTTGCCATATCGGCTTCGCGCCATTTCCTCTTCACGACCAATATCTTCTTCATCACGCACCATCCATATTCCAATCACCCAACCCAAATTGCTTCTTCTTTACAAACTCATTTCCTTCCCGCCTCATGTACTCATACCCCCATCCCCCTCTGGGGCTCCGCAAAGGGATCCGGTTTCATGGCGATATTCACGAGCGAACAGAGGCCGATGATGAAGAAGAAGAGGAAGATGCAGCCGATGACTATTGGTGTTACGTCCATTTTCTCTGCTTGCTGAGGTGACGTATGGTACGGTGCGAGTCAGCGGTTGGCAAAATTGGAAATTTGCTGGCGGTTCTGTGAAGTGAAGATTCGAGGTCTCAGAAGTGTGAGTCTCAAAATATATGCACTTAGAAACGAAAGATAGAGGTCGGAAATCCAAAAGGACATAAACAAAACCGTCCTTGAGAGCTAGTAGCTTAAAGAAACAGTAGATCATGTAAAGTACTTGTACACATCCACTCACTCACTCACAACCCATCTCTCAAAGACAATTCGCGAAAAAAAGCAGAGCAGGGTAACAATTCAGAAACACAGATCGCGAGAGAGGCGAAGCTACCCGAAACGATCTAAGCTCAAGGCATCGAGTCAGAGCCCTTATTTTGTAACCTTTCGCCTCCATCACGGCCCTCATCTGATCTTTCGTAACCGAGCTTGGACGGCGCGCTGGGGGAATGCTCGTTATTGGGTGGGTTTTATGCTATAGGCTATACTGAGTACCGTCAGCGGAGGAATGGAGGAGTACTGTGGTAGTGCTGTGGTGGAATATTCCAAAGTGCGATTGGGCTTTGGCTTTAGTTGGAGATTTCTACTGGAATAGGGGAGAGGAACAGGGCCACTTCGCGGTAGAGAGACGGAAGCAGGTAGACGTGGAATCCTATTCATATAGACGAGGAGGAGACAAGAAGATAAATCAGAACAAGAGCAAAAATATTGAGTATTTGAGTCTGAAGAGATGTACCCATTCAAGGAGTACCGTGGTAAACCGCCTCTAAGGACAATTCTGAGGGGTGAGTACAGTACTGTACCGGTAGTGGATAGCACTAGGTGCTCGAATATATAAAAATAAAAGATTCCTGTGGGATCTGAGTGGCGAGGAGGTCTTCTTCTCATGCGTACAGTCCCCCACACCATATCTCCGGAAAATGTGTATTTTCAGATGAAGAGCGGGATTGTTTTGCCAAGACTCTCGGCCTTCGAAGGAGTGCTTTTTAGCAGAAGTTTCTAGTTAAAAGATTACGCTGTAAGTGAATTGAGCCTCTACGTATTTGAGCTAGGTTTCATAGGCTATTCCAATTAACCTTTTTCCCGAAGCCGTACACCGGGACTCGACTGTAGAATATCAGGATAGGCGGTAGCTTCTCGTGATCGGACTTTCTGCCCCAGAACCAGCAGAGAGTTATTCTCTACTCAGTAAGTGGCTCAAAGGTACTGTATTTCTGCTTCTCCCTTCCCCCCTACCATGTATTATCCTTAGAAATCGTTTCCCACTGTAGGAAAAAATATACTTCCGGATACTGAGCCGTTCCGTCAAACGTCGGATTCAGATAGAGTGGCACTAGCGATCTCGCCAATTACATTGACCTTCCTACCACTCGACTAGTTCTTTTGAACTCGCTTCGAAAGTCTCGCGTCTCACTACAGATGATGTCATCACAATCCGGCAAAGCACTGTACTTCAAAGTAGACGGGTTTGAAGCCAGCGGACTAGGAGCTCAAAGGATTTAAAGAACTCCCAAATCATGCCTCAAAGCTCCACTTGGACTCGACACGAAAACAACGAGTGACAAGAGAGAACAATTCTCGCTTGAATGCAGACTTGGGCACCGATATATCGATGTCGTATCGGGGGGGTACTCGATATATATCGTATCGGAAATATATAGACGATACGATATCGCCAAGAATCCGATAATCGATATAATATCGATTATCGGCACACGTGACATGGAAAATCTAAAATCCGGCCCCGGACCAATAAGACCTTAGGAGTACCTACTTAGATTTTAGACCTACTACTAAAACCCTCTAATTTTAACTATCGATTTAGTTAAGCCTGTACCTTATTTACTTATAGCAAGATTAATTCAACTCTTCTAGGTTACTAACCCTCTAAGGAGCCCAGCTATTATAAGAATTACAGTCACGTTCAGTCATGTGACCTAGTACAAATAAGCACTTTTCTATAATTAACCCTCAAAACACCCTCTAAAACACCCCTAAATACACTATAAAAAGTACCCCAAATTATCGANTAAATATAATATCGATATTATATCGCGATAAATATCGCGATAATCCGATAAATATCGTATCGGCGCCCAAGTCTGCTTGAATGTGAGGAATGCAGACGTTGCTCTGCCCACCCTCATCTCACAAACCCCCAAAGACACCGGAGAGGAACCTCAATCTC
The DNA here is from genome assembly GCA_900184765.1 of Hymenoscyphus fraxineus. Taxonomy (NCBI): domain Eukaryota; kingdom Fungi; phylum Ascomycota; class Leotiomycetes; order Helotiales; family Helotiaceae; genus Hymenoscyphus; species Hymenoscyphus fraxineus. Next base: position 2,310,819 of record LT855415.1, read on the forward strand.
CCGAACTAGGAAAATGGATTCATCTCATTATAGAAACCACTAATGACCACAATCCCCCCTTCCAACCTTCAAAGTATCACCAGTGGATGACCCGTAAAAGCAATCGAATCGCAGACCAGATAGTAAACTCAAATCAACTTACCCATCCTCTCACACCACTCTCCTCTTTTTCGCACACATTTTCTCCCCCCTCTCCCTCCCTCTCCTCTCCCCAACCCCCCCTCAAACCATAAATTGAAGAGAGGTCCCCACCACCCTCTCACAAACCAACAACACCACCAACAACAACACACAACATAAGACCCAACCTATCTCAAAGTATATACCAAAAATTGGAAAATGACTATAGCAATAACAACAAGAACCACTCCACAACCCCTCGAAACACCCGTTGCCATTCCCAACGGGTGAGTTTATGCCAAGACCGTGTTTACACATTGGGGTAGGCCAGGTAGACCCCATTTATCTGATGAAAGTAGTAGTGTACTTCTCGATAGCAATTTTCAGAAGCTGCTGAGAGCAAAATATCGAATGAGAAGTAATAGCGGCAAGTGTGAAGAGAAAAGGTTGAGAAGACGTACCTTCACACCCCAGCTTGGTACCTTAAATTACAAAGACGAACAGAGGAATGATACATTACTTGTAGGATGTAACCCTGCATCAACATCATCACCAAGTAAAGAAGACATACCACCATGATTGAAATTTTTCATTGTATTGATATTAGCTATGCTACGTAACAATCTGAGTGGACTCAATTCCTTCAATTCGTTCCAGTTCGCGCACTTTCTCAACATACATCTTTCCCATGAACAAAGTCCCCATCACACGCCTTTCCCAGCATGCTCGGTAAAACAACTGTTCAGTTCAGAAAAGAGAAATCATCTTGTCAACAAGATAACGTCTCTCAAACTCCACCATCAATTACAAAAGAAACAGAGAGACAAGCATAGATCCTCATGCATCATGCACTATGACCCAAAGCAAACGAGAATGCAAATTTTAGCCATCCATCCATGAAAGTTCCCATTCCATCCGAGGAAAGAAACTGAAACCAAGGTTCAAATGTGCAAATGTCCGCTCTGTAAACGCCCCGCTGTGTGTGTGATGTTTTGGTATGACAAACGACAAGGCAAGGAAAAAAGGAAAATATTGTACAGTAAATTGTGTGTTGTATCGTATTTCATCATGTTTTCTCGTCCGGGAAAAAAACAAAACGAAATAGTCAAACGAGAACACGAAGTCAATAGCCGTCAAAAAGACGACTATATGACAAGTCACCACCGCCGTACACGCCTACGGTTTGCTTTTGCTCGGTTGATTGTGGTTGTCGGGTTTGCACAGTCAGTTGAGTTGGCTTCTCGGATTGTTGTCGCTCAGCAAACTTGCGCTTTTCCTCTTCCTTTTCAGCCTTTTTGATTTTCTCTTCCTGAACCTCTCGAAGCTCTCGATCAAGCAAGACGGCGTTCTCCTGTCGAAGAGTTGCTTCCTCAATATCAGCCAAGAAGGTCAAATCTTTTGATATGACTTCGACTCCCTCGCCGGCGTGTCGACGTTGCTTGGACTTGCCAAAGAAGCACTCGAATCTGAATTTGATGATACCCTGCTGGTGTTCGTTGACTGTGATCATGTCACCCTGCCGAAGCTCAGCCCAGTATCTTGATGCGGTCTTGTAATTTTGAGAATCGTAACTTTGGATTCGGGTATCATTGACCAAAATGCCCATGGTTGCCTTGGTGGAAATATAGAACGCCATGTCTTGATTTTCATCCTTCCAGAGCTCAACATCCTTGGTGTTTTTACCGTAGAATTTTGGCTTGAAGAGAATAATCTTGAAGGCATAACGCGGAATACGAACATCCTTGCCATTTGAGTATTTGAGAGTAGTGTGAGGACCTCTACCCCAGCTTGTGACGCCATCGGTGATGTTGATGTTGACTGTGGGCAATGAGCTATCAGGAGTTCCAAATAATTTCGCTAGAATGCGCTTTGGGGGTTGAAAGTCATTGCCAACGACTGGATGTGCCAGTGACTCTGGGGGAGCTGGAATATAGCTATGTGCGATGCTCGAAGCATTGGCTGTCTCTGGCAAATCCTCATTTTTTGTTCCGACAAATCCTGCACCTAGAACTCGCTCATCGCGTCTCAGCATGAATCGTCTACCCTCATCCGCAGTCGTAGGCTCCGAATGGGCTCGCGTTGGCTCAACAGAAGAGCTACGGCTACGGCTTCTGCGGAAGCTATCCATGGTGGTCTCGAATGTCTTCTGGCCAGGCGCAAATAGCTCACCCTTTGACATTGCGTATTTGCTGAGTGCGTGGTATTTTGTCGTATCCATACGAGGGTAATTGTCATGGTGGGTGGAAGGGTCGGCAGGATCCCAAAAGATGCTTGGAGGGACGTCGATAACTATCTCACGCGCAGACTTATGCTTCTTGCTTGGTCTTTCCATGTCCGCCGGGAGCCAATCGCTGTCTGGATCGTCATCGTCATCTTCTTCGCGAGGGCGGCGCAAGCTGACACCATTGGTGCCATCTGCGGTTGGGGTATCCGGCATAGGAGAGGCAGCAGATGCTGGTGATTGCATGTTCAGAGCGCCGACCATGGTTTCTGTCCCCATCAAACTAGAAGATCGTTCTGCGCGATGTCCTCGATCTGGTGGCTGCAGGTGGTTTGTCGAGGCGTCGTCGGGATGCATTCGAGGAAGGCGCAAGGGCACCATCGTGTTAGGCAAGGCAGGGTCGAGTGCTTGGTCGGAGTTGCCAAAGTTTTCCGCGAACGATGCTGGTTCAAAACTTGCGTCTTCTTGTGAGAGATATGACGCGTCAAAGTCGTGCTCACTCATGGGCAAATTCAATTGGTCTGAAGGGATGGCTCCTGAGCTGCCAACGTCCGACATATTCACTTCGCCAAACAAGCGACCATTGGTGCCTTGGTTACCTTGGTTATCAGAAGTGGGCAGTTCCTCTATTTCAAGGCCATAGTTGCTATCTTCAAGAGCAAGATCACCATTACTTTCTTCATTGAAGCTGCTGGGGATCTCTCGTGGTGGCTGTGGTACTTGAATATCGGTGACTTCACTCATATTGGCATCCAAGTCGAACTCCTCACTATCGGGAACTTCTCGAGGGTGGATGCTTAGCTGGGACAGTTGTTGAGATGCTTCTGCATCTGGCGGCGGATCAGCAAAACTTTCTTCCTGTGTCATTGGCACCTCGTCTATCACGCCTGTGATCCAAGAACACTGTTGCAACTCTGCAATAGTTGCTCGATGTTCTGGTCGAACGCGCAACATGGATTTGATAGCAGCCAGTCCACTGTCGCTGATTTCGGCTTTTTGCAGTGGCCGGATGTCGAGAGGTGTTGACATGATTGCGTCCAACAAGGTTATGTACTGGACCTTGCCTTCGGCTGGGTATGGGTGGCTTTGAGCAATGGCATACCAAAGCACGCCTGCCAGCGACCAAATGTCGACGGCGCTACCATAGCGTTGCCTATTAGCTGGTCTCCTAGATACTCCTCGAAGAGTACGCATCCCGTTCTCATCGTACTCGGCAAACTCAGCATACACTTCAGGAGCACAATAGAGCAATGTTCCACAGAAGGTGTTCATGAATGTCTCCTCGGTCTCGACCATCTTTGACAAGCCAAAATCTGTCAGCTTGACGACGAGAGGGTCGAGTTGAGAGAGCAGGATGTTGTCTGGCTTGACATCTCGGTGGGTGATACCATTTTTGTGGAGGTAGTCAAGAGCGCCCAAAAGTTGGGTTGCGATGTCCTTGACGTCAGGTTCGGGCAAAGCTCCGTTCTTGTTGATGAGACCTGCCAGATCACCATGAGGAATATACTCCATGATAATGTACAAGTGTTCATGATGATCAACATACTCAAGAAATTGAACCACGTTTGACTAGTACATGTTAGTACATGTTAGTAGAGCTAGTGGCTCGGGATGTGTGAGACTTACGTGTGTAATCTTTGACATGATCTTCATTTCCATGTCCACTTTGTGATCTAAGATTCCATTCTTCATGAATTTTCTCTTTTCCAACTCCTTGGCAGCGAAGGGCTCGCCGTCATATCGAGCGGTGATCTTGTAGACGGTAGCAAACGCTCCTTTGCCAATGACACCAACTTTGTTATATTTTCTGCCGCCTTTCCACTCGAGGGGGCGTTTCATCAAGACCCCAGACGTAGAGGCAGCTGATGTCGCGGCTCCTGCTTGTGGGAACAAATTGACCTTTCACTTGTTAGTGCAAGAGCGTTTGAGGGTTCAGGATATCTTACGGGTCCTTTTCTCTCAGCGGCACGGATGGCTTCTGCTCGACTGGCCTCGAGGGCAGTGATCTTTGCACGATGCTTTGCCAAGTTCTCGTCATACGCCAGCGATGCCTCGTCGTTCCGATTCGGAACCCATACCATAAAGGTGATGTTCGGTTCACTATTTTCCATGATGAAACTAATAGTCTGACCTGCCTCAAGTATTTGTTTGTACCTTTTGTTGTTCTCCTTCTCCTTGCAACGAAGAAGATATCGGTCGACAAGTGTTCCGTTGGTCGATGTATCCTCGATCATTAGCGAGCCAAACTCGTTGATGTAGATTCGAAAATGGACATTGCTGATTCGTCTGGCTGGACCTTTGCCCTTGGCGAAGACGAAATCACATCTGGCAAGCTTCCGACCGAATTGGAAACCTTGAAGTGGCTCTTTTGGTTCGTGAGAAAGGCGCAGGACGAGAGAGCAGGCAATCAAGCCTCTGTTCTGAGCTTGAGAAGCTTCTTCCACCGACTCGCCCTTCTGTCTCATATGAGTCACATTATCATTCTTCATGGTCAGTTCAGGGGTTTGGCGATGGATCTCGTCTACGCCTTCGTAGGCTGGCAGGGTGATGGGATTGAGGCAACAGATGATGTCGGCGGCATCCTCGTTGCTCAGACCCGAGTTGCCTTGATCGTAGCGGCGGTCATCGTCGTAGATTTGGGTGGCTACATAGTAAGGATCAGATTCTGCTTGTTGCTGTTGCCATTGCTGGTAGGATGCAGAGAAAGAAGTGCGACGTGCGCGGGGAGGGGGAGAAGGACAAGGTGGAGGGACATTGGGAAAGGCAATGGGAAGAAGAACCGTACCTGGCTGGGTCGCCTCTTCCTCTTGAGTATCCGCCATGATGAGAGGCACGCTGGAGGTGTGAAGAGCGAGTTCGCAGCAAGGTGTTGGTGTTGGTGTTGGTGACCTGCTCGAGGTGGGATGGGACGAGGTCGATGTCGAGGTCGAGGACTTGAAGCTCACGAAGATTAATTTACCCCGCGCTTCAAGGCAATTGCGGGCGGTGAATTAATTAGGCAACGGTTGCCTAGGGCAGCCAGAGCTAGTTGACGTCGTTTGCTGTCCGAATGAGGTAGTGATGAGGGGATTCCGAAATTGGGTGCAAAAGTCCGGAAACGCCCCAAGAACCTACCTTGACCACCCACGCAAGCTCTGAGATGCATATGTTTCTATAGTCACAGGAAAAGGCTGTCTCTAGAGGTGTCTGCAGATGTCTTCTGTCCCAATCTATGGTGGTATCGTCGTGGCTCGGCGTGTGGTGGTGGTTGGGCTGGTTTTTCTACTTTGGTTCTCAGTCAGTGGTCCTCACAGCAACCAGCTTTCACCAGGAACATGAACATGAACATGAGGATGCAGCGTGCAGCATTTTTTGGGCTGGTATACATTGCCTTTGTAGGGGCACCACTTGCCCTAAAAGGGCCCACCCTCGCAGATGATTCCGACGAGGCAATGCGCGTGTGCAGGTGGTGTTGTTGGTGGTGGTGCCGCTGTTGATGGGTGGTGATGGTGATGTTTGTTCAGGCGCGTGAAGGAGTTCAGACGAAATGCCATGCCATGCTTGTGCTCACTCCACGCTTCCCTCACCAGCACCCGCCTGATGGTTTCACTGTGGAGAATCAGCCTATCCTGGTTGGGCTAGTTGGGCTAGTTGGGCTAGCGCTGCTCAGGGTTCCTGCATACGGATCCTCAACCCCACCATCCATCACTCCGCTCAGCAACCTTAAATCCTACATCTCCAACGTCCCCTCAGAACTCATCCTTAATTTGGATATCCATCTTTTCTTGTAAAAACCAATACTCTATGTAGGCTCACTTTTTGATTTGGTTTTTTTTAGTTACTCTATACCAAAGAAGGACCATGATATTACTACGAACACTCTCTAGTTTCAACTTCAGGTCAGCGGATAGGCATGGACATCTTGTGACCTACCTACCACAAGACTCAATCTTTGCCGCGTTAACAGCAACAATAACTCTGGCTTTTGGAGAATATATGTGGAAAAAATCTTTGCTCAGACCCGTAATCATCAGGAAATGTAAGAAGAGGCGAAGAAGTTTGGTGGTAGGGAGAGTAGGTAGTCATACCTCGCGCTTACATACCGTGCTCGGTACAAATCAAGAACACTACCTGGGTAAGAACACCAAGGAAGCCAAAAACCTGGAATACAAAAAGATGTCTACAACAAAAAGAGAAGAAAGGAAAAAACAGCATAGAAATACGGATTTGAAGCTTTGGAATACGCAAGAAAACAAGACGACAAAAGAACAACCCTAAGCGCTCCAATCAGACAATACTTGGAGTAAGTTAGTCCTGTCAATTACGAGGACATCTCCTCAAACGACTAACCCATCCATCTCTCTTCCCACAATGTAGCGAGCGGCCTGTTATGGTTACATAGCTAGGGACGACTATACTACTCAGAGCATCGTCCAGAGCTCTTTCCCTTTCCATCCTGCATGTTAAGGGCACTAACACTAATAAGAAATTCTGTCTGAACAAAAAGACCCTTCTTGCCAAACAGTAGCATTCGGATGTCAAATTCATTGCATCAACCTCCGCTAACGCAAAAATTAAAATGCAGGACTCGACCACTCGACCCTTTGTGAGAACGCCTGTTTATGCGCTGTTTCACGATGACCGAATACCAAAACATCACCAAAAGATGGGCATCTTCTCTACATAGATGGAACTCCCAACAATGCAAGTGTCTCGTCTCCTGTATGATTGCTTGGCTATTTCTTTGGTTGCGATTTGGTATCTTCTGTGTACGAGTCGCGATTCTCAACAGGAAGTTGGTCCTTCACGCATACCTACGCATTGAACAATGGAACAAAGTCCTGTCCCCATCAAAGAAATCCGATCCAAATCCAGAACAACGCTCCAATCCCACAAGAACAAAAGTCGAAATACCAGTATTCTACTAAAAACAAGAATTGCCACAATCTACAAATATCCCCTCAACATTCAACATAAAAGATTTTCTCCACACCATCTCTACTTATTACAAATGGCACCATCACGCTCCAACACCAAAACCATACGATGCGACGAGGACGGTAAACCTCTTCCTACCCGGAAGGAGTTCTACAGCCGCTTTATCGACCCTTCTTTCTCCGCGGAACACATCCAGAAGGCCATCGACGACCAGATAGCCGCTGGAGGATTCCAGGATCCCCTTCCCGGGGTCGACTATTCTTATAAAGCCCCAGCTCCAGCTCCAGCTCCCGCTCCCGTCCGTAAGGCGACTAAACCAGTCTTTGCTCCGAAGGCGAGTGGTGAGCCTGCTCCAGCATTCCAAAATATTCCTCCAGCTCCTAAGCCCGCTCCTGTCCCAGAGGAGAAGGCCGCGGTCCCTACGCCCAAGGCGCAGATGGACCACTACGCGAAGCAATTCACTGGCCTCACTCGAGATCGGTTTGCTGCTTGTGTAGCGGCTGAGGCGGCGCGAATTCGCAAAGCTGGGGGATGGGAAGCTGTCAAGGATGATGAGGCGTTCTTGGGCGCAGCGAAATCTCTCTTAGATAAAAGATAAGGATAAAGAGTAGGTTAGTTGATAAGGTTATTTATTTCTACTATTTTATATATTACCTAGAAAACTAAAAAAACAAAAAAAGATCTTATTTTTACCTTTTATAAGTACTAGTACTAGCATTGTTTTATTTCCTTACTAAAAATACCTTTCGGAATAACACCTGTTATTTAGATAAAACAAACCAAAAAAAACACAGAAAAGAAGGAAAGATAAAAAAAAGGTATATAGAACTAGTTTCTATCCTCGACCACTTAAGCTACTAGCCAACTCTTATAGCCGTTTTCTATAGAAAGTTACTAGTGTGTTATATTTCTACTATTTTATATATTACCTAGAAAACTAAAAAAACAAAAAAAGATCTTGTTTTTGCCTTTTATAAGAACTGGTATAGTATTGTTTTATTTCCTTACTAAAAATACTTTTTTAAATAACACTTATTATTTAGATAAAACAAACTAAAAAAAATATAGAAGAGAAGGAAAGATAAAAAAAAGGTATATAGAACTAGTTTCTATCCTCGAATACTCAAGCTACTAGCCAACTCCTATAGCCACTTATTATTTAGATAAAACAAACTAAAAAAAATATAGAAAAGAAGGAAAGATGAAAAAAAAGGTATATAGAACTAGTTTCTCTTCTCGACTACTTAAGCTACTAGCCAACTCCTATAGCCGTTTTCTATAGAAAGTTACTAGCTAGCTAACACTCAATTGCCCTTCAATATCCCTGGATTCGAACTCGAGTCCTACCCCCCTTCCCCCTATCATTTCAATAAAAACCCCCTTAACCCCCAAACTTAACCTTCCAAAATTGATAAATGTGATTTTTGATGTGATAAATTGACTATTTGATCCCACTGTATGTATAGGTATCCATGTGTGGTACGGAAAACGTCTGTGTTTAGAATTGGCCAAAGTTGATATGACGAGACTTGATGATTATGTCGTAGGATTCTGTCTTTTTTAACCCCCTAGCTCTCTTAATGGAACCTGACGGCAATCCTACCACAACACATTTCAAGTCGAATCTTCTCACTTCACTTGGAGTAAGTACATTTAATCACTACGAAAGAAATAGCAGACAACTAGAAGGCAGGCATATAGCAGAGAGATCAAGAATGACCTTTGAACAAGTATTGGATTTTTTATATCGGTTTTTCTATTTCTAAACATATCAAGCATAACATCATTAACCTCCATTCCCTCCTCCTAATCCCAATCTACCAAGCCCCCTTCTTAGGAGCAAACGGCAGGTTAGGCTTCGTGATCTTCCTCACCAGCGCTTCCTTAAACTTCCTCCAGTTGTTTCCGTAAATAGGCGATCGTGCAAAGATGCCACTCTTCTTAGGCTCGGTGGCTGGCTTGAAAGCAGGCAAGGTAAAAGAAGAGAGCTGTACGCTCTGAGAGCGTATAGCAGTCTGTGGCACACCCGCACCTCCGAGCTTGGAAGGAAGGATAGATAGTGGGGTCTCTGCCTCTACATCTCGCTTAGTAGCGCCACCCATCACCTTTGGTTCGACTCGACCAGTCCGAGAACCGGGAATTTTCAGGGGAACGCCGGGGATGGGCTTTGCTACTGGTGGTTTGACTTGGTGCGAAAATGGACCTTCTTTATCCTTTGGCAGACGGAGTTTGCCTAGTTGTTTGTGTCGAGGTGTTGGGAGTCTGAATTGGGGCTCTGCTTCGGCCTCTCGCTTCACAGCGCCACTCTTCTTTTCAGATGCAAAACGTGACTGACTGTTACCAGGATAGGGTACCCGGGGGACGCGGGCGGGCTTGGGAGCGGGAATTTCAGCACGCTGAGGACGTGGACCTGGGGTACCCTTCATGTAACGGCTGATGTAATCGAGTTTGTTCTTCTGTGATGGGATCTTGAACTGCCCTGTCGTTGAAGCCTCTCTCTTATGTAGTAAAGTTAGTAAACCATCAGGCGCAGGTTTATTCAGAGGAGCCAGAGGCGGCGACTTGGAAGAGATGTGAGGATTCGATCCAGGCCGAGTGATAGGAGCATGTATCGAAGCACCTTGGCGTAACTTTTGTTCTGGGGTCATAAAACGGGTGAGGTACTCGAGTTTTCTGTTCGCGGATGGGATCCTTAACTGCCCTACTGAAGCCTCTCTCTTAGGTAAACCATTAGGCGCAGAGTTCTTTTGAGGAGCCAGAGGCGGCGCCTTGGAAGAGATATGAGGATGCGATCCAGGCCGAGCGACGGGAGGAGGTATTGAAGCACCGTTGCGTAGACCTGGATATCCAGCTTTAGGTAAGGTGGGACCTCCGAACATCTTGGTCCCGAGCGAGTTGATCCGGACCAGTGGATCGCGGGCTTCGAGTTCGCCATCGGCTTCTCGACCGAGGAGTTTCTTGAGTTTGCTGATGGCACCCATCTTCCCGGGCAACGGAGGTGCAGCGGCGACTACTACTGGTGGGGGCTTGAGGGCTCCTGGTTGTGGGATTTTGTAGGGGTGGTGTTTGTAGTTGTGATCGACTGGTGGTTTATTCCAGGTTCTTCGGTTAATTCCCTCAGGCATTCGCGCTTCGAGTTCTGCCTCTGCATTTCTGGTAGAAGGTTAGTTGGTGGAAGAGATAATTAGTTTGATAAAGAGATACTTACTGAACTGGAAGGGCGGTGGTAGACAGAACCGAAGTTAGAAGGAGGAGAGCGGTTGGAAGATTAATGAGATGCATCTTGACGTTTAAAAATATGAAATGGCTAGTAGGGCCTAAAAATAATGTGGGTTGAAAATTAGTAGAACGAATGGATGCAAAAAATGGAAGAAGCAAGAAGAGAAGAATGAAAATTGCAGAACCGCAAGAAAGAAAACCAAAAGAGGGTGGAGGAGAAAGTTGCCACTGCGGGTATTCTTCAGACTATATACGGAGGTACTTCGTAGAAGCTAGGAAAATCCATCTTTTCCACAGTCATCTTTGATCCGATAATAGGCATGTTAGATCATCCGGCAATCGAAGCTTGGTTTTCTCGGCTCTTGGCCGAAGATTCTGTTGTTTTCCATTTGGATTCCAATCGCGAGGCAATCAATCGTCTTTCTATTGGCTGTGTAAGAATAGATAACAACTCAACTTTTAGTGGGCGTCCGCCAGCATTATCGCTGCTTTGAAAGCATGTTCTGGGCCATTATCGTTGTCACAGGATCACAGCCTTACATGTGGTGTTCTTATTCTTAGTCCAAAAATACATTTCCACGCTATACACCCTGGTCTGCATCTTTACTGCAAAGATCCACAAAAGCCTGCTTCTAGGAAATTACCTTAGGTACTGTGTACTTGGCGGCCTTGGCCGACGCCGACGCCACAGCCAAAAATAACGTTGTGTCATTGTGTGATATCTCACGAAAGGCACCAAAGGTGTCTATAAATTACTTCTTCCCGGGCGAAAATACATACCTTTCTCTAGCGCGGCTAGGATGAGCAACAGTATAAAAAACCTGAAAAGGTTACACTTATTCCGCTTTGACGAAGTAACTTTGGTGACCAAACCTTTGCATAACACAACATTAGTTCTCATTAAATTTATGAAAGGCAAGGAAAAGTGGACCTACAGAAGCCTGAAAGGACTCCGTTTGCACTTGAGACGTCAACTGAGGCGATGTTGGCTATCCCTCGAAGAACACCCGAATAAAATCCGTACACTGAATATCAGATGTGGTCGAATCGCAGAGTAAGTCGTGTCTTTTGATGCTTTTGTATTGTTATCTCACATCGCTCGCTAATGGTTCAGCACACATTCTCTCATGGCAGAACTTCGAAAGAAAACATCACAGTTCATCAAGTTGTCTGTTCAAAGTATGATTCCCCATCACTGACAGCTTATGTCCTATTTTCTAGGAGAATGTCTTTGCTGGAACTGGTTTCCCTAGGTGAAAGTTATAGCTTCAATATTTCATCCACGGCAGCTAAGAGTCTCTCATGAACTCCCTCCCTAGATGCAATCATGCCCCAATTGCCCGCAAGATTCCTTCCGAGGCTAAAATCGATATTCTTCCCATTCACATCCGTTACCTTACCACCAACCTCTGCTAATATCAGCTGGCCTCCCGCATGGTCCCAGACAAAAGAAGTTTTGATCTTTTGTGGCGGAATACGGACTTGAATAATGCTGCTTCCTAGAACAAGGGCAATATATCTCATTTGAGATGACCATAACTCAGCACCGGGATGGTTGGCACCTATCTTTTCTGCAACTCGATGGACTGTCTCGTGAGAGGTCGATCTACTCATCGAGGAGTCAACAAACTCCAAGGTAGCAAGATCTGCGCCGGCTTTCGGTTCTTTCTCGAGCTTTTGAGCTGGTTGCAAGCCACCCTCACCCATCGGTCTTCGGAAAGCACCTTCGCCTTTCACAGCAGAGAGCATGCATCCCCATCCAGTCTCATCGACAACCTCCTCCTCCACTCTGGTGCTTTCGAACTTCAGATTTGGACATCCGATAACACCTAGCACCTCTTTCCCATTCTCTACCAAGGCAAGACAAACAGCATACTGCTGACTCTTCAAGAAAGTCGCCGTCCCATCAACTGGATCCAGCATCCACACCCTGCCCTTCCCTCCCACTCCGCGACCACCCAGATCAATCATCTTCAACATCTCCTCCACATCCTGAGGACGCTTCAATAACCCCTCACTCTCCTCATCATTTAATTTCGTACTCCTCACCAGTTCCCATACTTTCCCACAGAGTTCGGTATCTTGTCGAAGAACAGAAGAATCTTCCTCGCCAATGAAACTATCCTCTGGAAATGCGTGGTGGATAGCGCTGATAATGAGAGCTTGTGCCGCGAAATCGGCGATGGTCACGGGTGTGGAGTCGGCCTTGGAGATTTCATTGTTGGTGGTTTTGATTGTGGCTAGGACTTTTTTGGTGGCGAGGGAGGCGCGTTGGATGGTTAGAGAGGCGATAAGTAGTTCGTGGGAGAGGGGATTCGGTGTAGCCATTTTTGGGGTGGCTTGGAGTGAACTTGTTAGGTTGTGAGGGGCTTTTTGTGTCATGCATTTGGCGGGGAAGCTCCGTACCTTGTGGATACGGCTTGTCCACGTGGCGACTCTGCGCGTTGCAGTAGGTTTGCTGGACTAATACGCTTACCCGGAAATAGGAAATTGAAGCCTGTGAATTGGAGCAATGTTATGGTCCGTTTGCAATTGACTTTGGATCTATAACCGAAATGCAGGAACGATCACCACGAATGAAGAACCTTATGCCAAGATGTGGTGCCAAGATCCGTAGGACTTAGAACAGGATACTGAGCTATGCAATATCATGAAAAACATTTCATGGCCCGGAAGAAACAAGCATGTCAGGATATTTATTTTAATACAATCAAGCAGACGAAATTGGCGCTTCACTAGAAATTTCGATCGGATTTAAGATATCGGAGTTAATTTACTGAAGAATCGCCAATTTCGGCAGCTTTCTCGCTTGATAAATTTCATCAGAAAATAACGTGAAAATGAAGGGATGAGAAGGATCACATTAGTAATGATAACATCTACCATCCAGGTTCCAGGATCTGTATTCAGATGCAAGGGGTGTTTGGGTCAAACCAATCGTGCAATATATAAATATCGTTGATTTTGAACATAAATCCGATGAAGGTTCAATCTTCGAGCAATTTCGACGCATCCAAGAGACTCACCAAATTGAAACAGTATTCACGCATCGATTTTCTCCTCATCCCTCAAATTTCAAAGAAATACCAATAAACCATCAACCCTTTTAGAACAATCATCCAGCATTGTGTTTGGCAGCCGTCTCTCCAATGATATGGACTGAATTAGGACAATCGTATTCATCCATCATAACCTCAACCAACTATACAACCCGACAGATTAGCATGTTTTCAATTCCGTGCCATCTAATACCACCACATTCTTCAGATAGGTGCCATACCTGTGGATATGTAGCCCCGTTAAACTCTTCATCCTTCATGAGTTCATCGAGTTCCTTCGCAGTACTAACATGATAAGACCTCGACTCGATATCAGGTGCGAGAACTTTGAGGAGTGCGGTATAATTCCAAGAAGGAATTTTATTATAAGGGGCATGGAGACCATGGATCAGACGTTCCACTGTGTATCTAATGATCTTGTTTAACCCAGATGTCGTCAAACAAGAGCATATGTATGGGAGACTCACCCTCCGTTATTGATCACAAAACTCAATGTAAGTCAGCCTTTCGTCCCCTGCTGCGAATTAACGGGAAATAACTCACATGACAGGGATCAAGCCTTCCCTTTGCAACACTGAAAGAGCCTGAACTGTGAGTTGCAAACTACCATCTCCTTCGACCAAAACCATCCTCTTGTACTCTTTTCCCTGCTCATTCAATTCTTTCCCAGCAATAGAAGCACCCACAGCAGCTCCAGGAGCAAATCCAATACTTCCAAAAATAGCCTGGGTGAACATTTTGATACCACTTGGAAACCGAGCTTCCATCATTCCCGCTTGAGAACATCCTGTTTCTGTTATGAGAATATCAGATGATCTAAGGAAACTTGAGAATCTCTGCATCGTGTTATTGGCTCGCATAGGAAACCATGAATGTGGAATTTCGTTGAGGGAGTAAACACACCTGCCACAACCACTTATGCGTAATCTCTTCCACCTCCGATTCTTGATATTCCGGATACGCAATACAAGACAAGTTGCTCTCATACTTCGCTATGAGGTTTCGATTTTTAATTTGTTTGATCAATTCCATGAAGATGGCTTTGATGTTCGCCGGGTGTTTTTCATGCCCGATCTTAAGTTGGTCATGTCTTAGTATGCAATGCTACCGTAGAAAGAAGGGACCGAAGCCAATTAAATAGAAAGGTAAAAGATTAAACGGTACCTTGACTTCGAAGCGTTGAAAATCAATGATATTTTCAGGTGCTACATTCTCCGAGAAGCCACCCCTAAAATTGTTAAGCGAGACCCGTGGTTTGACACCCGAAACCACAGGTGAAGTGACTTACGTGTTGAAGTCGCTCTATCAAACAAATCTCGTTAGTTCTTATTTCTTCAGAGATGACAGGAAAATGACAAACTCACTGGGAAGTTCCCAACCCAAAGCACACAATCTGACCCCTCCACTATTTTGATGGTGTCTGGTTGACTGCCTTTCCCGCCATAGACACCACAGAATAGTGGACTCTGCTCATCCACCGAACCTTTACCCATGAAAGTCGTGAACATGGGACAGAGTAGCATATTACCAAGTTCTTGAATGAGAGGCTCGATGTTGTTCCGCGTTGCTCCTGTTGTCATATTTCATTAGCCCATGTTCCTGTGGCAGTGAAAGTAAGGATATTGAATTGGTGGGAAATGGGTCAAAGAGGATTACCGCCATCCGATATGATTATCGGTGCTCGACTGTTTTGAATTTTGTCAGTAATCGTGGAAGCGAGCTCCGTGCAATCAGTAAGATCTTTGTCCTCTTCCATGTTCAGACTTGTAGGAAGAGGAACGTTGAGCTGTGCGGTACTGATTTTGGTCGTTTGTAAGTCGACTGGAAAGCCAAGACTAGGAAACAGGTTAGTTTTGAGAAGCCACTACGAGGTTATTGAGAAGACTTACTAAGCAGGTCTATTGTGGTAGATCATTGCTGCCAAACAAGTTAGAATACCTGGGTTGGGGGCTCATATCTTGGGAGAGTACCCTTGATTATCTTGTCGATCTCATCGGGAGCTTCTTCGGCATTTTTGAGTATTGTTGCTGCACAGGTAACTTCGGCTGTGCATTGATTAGTGCCGTTAGCCTAGTTCTTTCTGAGAGGATCATTCAAACAAAATGGAATAGGTCCAACACTAGGCAAATGAATCGATACATCAAAGCTAGACTCACCAGACATTTTCAAATAATGGCTCAATGACACCTCAAAATCAGCAACATCATACATAAAGCCACACCCCATAATTCCTAATTTAGGATATACTCACTCGTACTTCAGATCACCCAGAGTATGATGTAAAATCTTCCCCTTCGTTTGAGCTCTCACACCGGGATAACCCACAATGTGCAGAACTGCAACACTCTCGCAATAACTCCCCGCAGTGCCACATATAGCAGACGTTTCGCCGGGCCCGAAGGTTGTGACCAAGGCACCGTAACCTTTGATACGAGCATACCCATCGGCGGAGTAGGCAGCTATCAATTCGTTGGGTGATCCCGACCATTGTTGTGGTGGTATTTGGTCGAGCAGGGGGAGCTCAAAGTCTTTGGAAGGATCAGTATATGTTATTAGCAAGGTATAAGTGGGAGGGACAAACCTCCAGGAACGCCAAAGACGGTATTTATTCCCAATTGTTGGAGGCGGCGAACGAGGTACTCGCCTAGGAGCATTTCTTCTTGGGTGGAGTTGGACATGCTGGGGTAGAATCCCTTCTGGTAACTTTCTGGTGGATAGAATTGTGGAATATATCAGAAGTTGTAAGGTAAAGAGAAGGTTCGGGGTATAAGTAATGAACAAGATGAGCCAGGAGAGAGGGGTTGGTTGCACAATGCATCGTAATCATTCAGCAGTAGTTGTGTTACTCGAGATATATAACTTGTATATATAAAACAATCTAGTGGCTCAATTGTCTTATCTTGGAAAGGGTATCTATATGATTCACATGTGTTGCTGGGTTTGATTTCTTCGCTTAGATGCGCCAAGAAGTACCGATGCGGGGTTGGAGATAAGTCTTGTGATATCTTGAATTAGACATGACGATATCTCCAAATACCCAAGGACGTCTCTCTACGTATCCGATGAATCCTGTTTAACGGGGGAGTCTTTGATGGCTATAAGTAAAAAGGAGGCAATACCACATGTCCAAAGAGCATAGCTGAATGTTTAATCTCTCTGCCTGCTCCAGAGCGTTGGATCTTAGACATTGATTTGTTTGGTTTGGGTCAGGACCCACAAGAACAACTATAGAGGACCCAAAAGCGTTGGTCCAGCATATAGCAGTAAAAGTGTGGCGGCAGTACATATAAAGGTGATAGAAATCTAATTGTTATACTCCATTTTTGGAGTATTTGATTATTTACTAATACTAACTATTCATTCGCCACCTCCGCGAGTGCCTCTTGGGCCTCCTTGTAAACTTTCTCAAATCTCTCAGCCTGCTTCTTCTTCGCAATATCCGTCTTTCGTACTTTCGCTATCGCGATTTCCATTTCCGCCATTAACTTTCCGTGAATAACTATTGCGACTTCCGCGTTGCTATCCGCATTCAACAAATCTTCCCTGGCATGTCGTAACGGGGCATATGGAAAATCCTCCGACAGGCTCTTTGTCTTAGCGAGTGTTTCTTCGTACGTGACCTGTCTTATCTTTGCTGTTTTCGTGTTGTCGGCCTTTTTGTCCAGCATTTCGGAAATTTTGAGCTGTTCTTCTGAAAGAATGAGCTCCTGAAGCTCAGGCTCACCATTCGTATCGTTTGTCACTGGCTTCAGTCTTCGAAAAACCCTCGCTTCAAAAGCGTCGATTGATTGAATAATTGCTTCTTTGTCACAAGCATCTACGGCAAAAGCGTTCGCATCCAACCAGACTCTGTCTGACCAGATCTGTTTACCAAGCGATCCGAACCTCTTTTGATGAAGATATTCATATATTCCAGAATCGGCCAATTGGTTGCTTTCTGCGTATTGGTGTATATTGAAAAAGGCCAAGTCTTCCGACATATTTGTTTTTTTGGTGATAGCCTGAACCGCTTCTTTGAGACCGTTCACTTGCATATTTTGTTCTTCCTTCTTGATTAAGCCTGACAAAAGCTTCCATGGGAAGGTTGCGATCTCCTGTGCAGCTTCCTCCGACATATCCTCCTTGGCGATGGCCCGCAAAACAGCAACGTTTTGCTTGAAATAATCGCCGTATCTCAGTTGTACAAGTTTCTTGGTAAGACCCCTAATTCTCTCCCATCCTGCGGAACCTTTCTGGAGAGCTTTCTCCAGGGCTGTCTCCTGTTGAACTGCCAGCATCTCTAGTCCGAAGACAGGTTTATTTTTTTCTTGGTACTGCAACACGCACTCGTGTATGCTGATCGCACTCTTGATTATCGTGGAGACGTCTTCCGTGAATCCTGGAGCTTTTAATATAGTTCGTAGTTCTGTAATTGATTACTCGTGTGAGCTCCTTGTCATTTCTCTTCTATATCGGCGAGCTCGTTCAATTCTTGCCGCCTCATCAACAGGAAGGTCCTCGGTGATCGATGCCATTTTTGGGAATTCTTTTCCACTATGATTTGGTTCCTGGAAATCCATTGTGTCGTAGCTTTAAAGGCTTGGAATTCTGATGTAGTTTTGTCGTGGTACCCCTACTACTACCTAATTTGGAAAGAGCGATGGGGCCTAAAATCGGTAGATTCTATGTTTAGCGCTAACCACTTAGACAAGTCCGACCTCGGAAACTCCCATTATACTCACGCATCTAAAAAAATATGTATTTATTTTCTTGTTTACATATACACCTCTATACCCGGTGCGGTACAGAGAGCCTCGGATCTAGGTAATTATGTTAGACAACGATATTTAACGTCTTAGTAGAGAGTCCTCAGTTACTTTAAAGGTTATTTTACGCTTAGTTCATAAAATCGCCGTCGAATAAGTTCCCGGTTTGTACAAGGATTATGACATCTTCTTTCCGTATTTACTTATTATTTGTCTTCTTTATTAGCTAGTTCTGTTTATTCCTTAAGGCGGCCTAGGATACTAATACTTTAGAACTTACTAAATAGCGCCTTCTGATTAGTCTATGATATAAGAGAAATCAAACTTCGTCTCATACATACCACAATATGCTCTTAGTATAGAACATCTGAGAATGGTAGAGTACAAGCCTTGAATTTATGGTTTTCTGCCAAAGACAAAATGCACTTGTGTGTAGACCACTGAACAAACCACTTTCGCACTGATCTGGCGCTGATCCTCTCGTATCTGTTTAAAGAAAGGAAAATTCTACGCATCATGCCCGGCCGGAAAGAAGATATCCCACTTATGTATAGTAGTATCACGGTACTTGTGACATACTGTAATAGGATTTAGCCGGAGACCTTTTCGGGGTTTTCTTGGCTCACCACCTCAACTTGAATCCTTACCATTGGAATCACTGACAAAGCGAGCTTGATACCCTCCGACATACAGAATTGATGGCAAACTCACAGCTTATTCCCTTCTCGAAGGCTACGGAAGTGACATACCTCGGCGAAGGCTCATACTCAGCTACCATTTTGAAAGAATACTCAGTTGGTCAAGGTTTGATCTTCAGTCTTACTGATTCCCCTGAATGTTATGCTAATTTAACCCACCAAGTTCCTCAAGGCGGCTATATAGCTACAATTATTCTCGAAGCAGCTAGAAGGCATATGCAATCAAAGAATCAGCCAGACAGTCTGTGTGCACATTTCGAATTTCTGGATAGGACCGAATTTGGGCCCGCTACTATTCTCATTGAGAATGTGAAATTTGGCCAGCAACTATCGACACTGCATCTTACGCTGTACCAACATAGCCTCCTCTCTGAAGAACCTTGGGTCGTGCCAAACGCTTCCCGCAAGAAGATTGTAGCTTATGTGACATGCATAAACCTGCGCAGCCAAAGCGGTCTGTCTCTGCCAACTGGCTTTATTCTCCAGCCTGAGCCTCCCAAGATAGATTTGGAAAAAGCTTCAAGGCACGAACCCGATGGAAAATGGACGCCCTATGAATCCAGAAATCTAGAAGATGCTAGCTTCAAGGTACTACTCTGGGACAACATCGAATTCTTCGTGCCCCTCCAAGGACAACCATCCAAAGCCATTGCAGACGTTTGGTTGCGACTTCGATGTGGGGAGCCTTTCACCAACACTTCACTTGCCTTTGTTGCGGACACATGGGCTCATCTTATCGAAGGGTACAGAGCATCTCCAGGACAGGAGCCAGATTCCGAATCTTTCCCCGCGACCAACATCCATTGGTACCCCACAGTAGTCTTCAATCTTGATTTGAAACGAGGTGTTCCGACACAAGGTGCCGACTGGCTGCGGATGCGGGTGATAAGCAAGGAAATTAGGAATGGGCAATTGGATATGGAAACGATGATCTACGATAGAGACGGTCAACTAGTGGCCCTCTCGAGCCATGTCAACTTGATCTTGAGTGCTGATAGGAATTTGGCGCAGCGCAAATCAAAAAGCCACATTTGAGTTGAGGGTAGTATCATTATACGAAGCAGGGAATTGTTGTCTCAAGGAGCAATTCATGTTCAATAACCAATATAGCATGTACACGCTTTCTAAAAATCTGGATTGCGAGATCTTAGGTTTGAGGATAGTACAGTGACTCCTCTTTCTTTTTTAGGAGACGCTTGAAGACCAGAATCTTATTTTGTGCTCCACCCCAATTTCGAAAACTTGATGTGCCATTTCCTCCTTCAGCAGGCTAGGAAAGAATTTCGACATTCCACCGAATTTCTGCTCTTCAAGCCCAGAAAGGCCATGTCATTCATTCTATTATTGGTCCATTGCTAGGCTCGGTCTTTATGGTCAAGGTTTACGGTAAGATTACTCTATAAACTCGGAGCACCAAAGGTGCTGATCAATCAAATCGACTGTTCACTCCTTTTGAAAATGAACACCCCTATACTTCGTGGGAATTATGCATTCACCCCGGTAACAGTTCCCGATACATCTCCGTACTGTATACAGTGAGATTCCCGAGGACACTACTACAGCGAAATTCGGGAATCCGGGTAGGACCAGTCTTTTTTTGATGACGAAAGGAGTAAAGTGAAATTTAGTAACAGGTATGGTAGTTCTCTGGTTGATTCAATGAAGATATTGTGTTTCCTGACCCTCAAACTCGATGGCTCGCGTATACCGAAACCCTGTCATTCCCAGTGCGAATATTCCACAAGTGGATTTGCTTACACTTCTGTTTGGTAAGGAATCTTTGATACGATATCGACAAAAGCAAGACGAAAATGAAAATAACTGGAGTTTACAGATTCAGAACACACTGCATGCAAAGATGAGAATAAAGTCTTGCATGTCGACACGGCTAACCCATCCAACCAAATTACAAAATCAGATCTTCGCAACCTCACTAAACGCATTGCCCATGGGCTGCGCAGTTTCTACGAGATTGGTGCTAACGGACGCAACCGCGACGTCGTGACTACTATTTCTTACGGACAGCTACTGTCCCCAGCCGTCTATTTTGGTATTGTTGCTGCTGGTGGAATCTCCGCTGCTGCTTCTCCCTCATCTACAGCGGTTGAGCTTATCCGCCAATTAAAAGAGACCCAGAGCAAGTTGATTGTGTGTGGGAAAGAGCACGAATTGGTCGCATGCAAAGCTGCAAAAGAGTGCGGTATCGCTATGGAGAGGGTTTTGGTTGCTGAGTCCACACCTATACTGAGCCTGAAAAGTGTCAAGGGGAAGAGGGAGGCTATCTCATCACAATGCTTGGAGTGGCACAGAATTACTGATCTGAGGGAACTGAAAGAAAGTCTCATTACCATTCTTTGGTCGTCAGGAACAACTGGTCTTCCCAAAGGTGTTATGCTGTCTCACCACAATCTGGTTGCTGAAACGTATATCACGGTCCTTTCCGCTCGTGACTGGGCCATAAAGGCAATCGCGGAGGATGCCTTCAAGGCGGTTGAATATCGTGCACTCGCCCATCTTCCACTTAGTCACATTGCGGGACTGTTTGGGTGTATGATTACACCTTTCTACAACAATGGCACAGTCTTCTGGATGCCTCAGTATAATTGGAAGCATTTCATTCAAAACATGAAGCGGTTCAAAATCACTATGCTTTTCACAATGCCAACGGTCTATCTTCGGATCTCTAAATCCCCTGAAGCGACGGGTATTTTTCAGTCGCTTGTAAGTGCCGCTGCAGGAGGCTCACCCATGGATGGCATGCTTCAGGCGGCCACCAATCCGAAATTGGGCAACGGAAGGGATGTTTTTGTTGGACAAACCTGGGGCTTAAGTGAAAGCACTGGCGGCTGCACGGGGCCACTGATAGGCATTCCTGATGTCACTGGGTGTATCGGGTCCCCTCTGCCGTCTGTCGAGATCAGGATCGTGGACGATGATTTCAAGGACGTGGAGCCTGGTCAACATGGTGAGCTCTTGATTCGAAGCCCGACTGTAATGAGAGGTTATCTAAACGATATTGAATCAACTGAGAGAACGATGCACGATGATTGGCTTTGTACAGGAGATATTGGAGTTTTTAAAGACGAAAAAATGTATATCGTAGATCGTAAGAAGGTAAGACAATATCTCTTCGGCGTTGCCAGTCCACTGATCACTAACGTGAGCAGGAATTGCTGAAGTTCAAGGGTTTGCAGATCGCTCCAGCTGAGCTGGAGAATCTCCTTGTCAGTCACCCAAGAGTTGAAGAGGCTGCAGTAATTGGCGTGCCATCACCAGATGATCCTAGCTCAGATTTGCCGAGAGCGTATGTAGTAGCAAATACTGCAGAAGTGTCGGAGCAGGAACTAATGGAGTTCGTCAAACAAAAGGCTGCATCTTACAAGCAGTTACGAGGCGGACTCGTTTTCACAACTGCCATACCTAAAAATGGCATGGGAAAGTATCTGCGTAAGGACCTCAGGGAGCGGGCAATGAAGGAGATGAGAGCTACAAGAGAGAGATTATAATAAGGCGTTACCGTGCACCAAGCCTTTTAGCTTCTCGGAGGAAGGGGCAATAAATGATTCTATCCATCCCAACTTATCCTGAATCAGAAGCTGTCTTCAAAAGCTCCTAGAAAACTCCTTGTTAGTACGAGTACTTAGGTGGATAACGTTTTTTGGTGTGGAATATCCGAAATTAGTAAACCTTGCTGTCACATGCCAATCAAAAGATACCTGCTCATTTATCATATAGTGCCTTCAAAGAACCAAATATGTGGTGGTGAGCAAGAAATAATTATCAGATATGAGGTAAAACAGCTACTTACAGCTATTTTTAAGTTTAGAATTAAAGACCCAACTTGATTTCTGAACTTATTTGCTACATCTTCTTATTTAGCTGGTTGATAATTCAGTGTTTGTGCAAGTGGAAATCATATAATAAAAATCACTGAAAACCATGAAATTGATTTAGAGGAAAAGAATCAAGGTTGCATTCAGTGAAGCTAATGGAATGCTACGCGTGAGCGTATTCACTAGCCAAATCACCCAAGTCCTCTTTGATAACTTCTCCATCTACAATTAAAGGCTTAACATCAAGCAAAACAAACAACATGCGGCCAGACCTATATGGGTCCGCATTACGCCAGGTGTGCATGCAGCCTCTGTTGACACCTAGGACAATTTAGTATGTCAATGACTAAAAACAAAAAAAGAAATATTTCTGCCTATGGGAACTCACTCATATCGCCTGGTAGCATGATTTGCTTTTCGCCACTATCTAGAGTGAGCTCAAATGTTCCTTCTACGACAATGCCATAGTCAATCGACATTGCACGGTGGAATGGAGACACGACTCCTGGTGCAAAATCAATAAGACGAGCCACAGATCCATCTGTCACATGAATCCCAGGCTAAAATAAAGAATTGTAAGTGTTTATATACAGATTTAATCATGGAAAAATATGTTTTTTCTTTTGCTTTGAAGAAAGAAGAGAAGAAAGGCATGTACCTCGTTATTCTTCGCGAATTCCAGATCAGCGTCGTTGTTCATATCAACTGGATTTGAAGAAGTAGAGTAGATGATATTTGCGACGCTGGGAGTGTATCAGTAGGAAAAGAACAAAGCATTGGCGAACGGCAAGTTTATCTTACCCCTTTCCTCGAACCATGACCCGATGATGATCGCCATCGTCATTAACAATAAAGACACCTTTGCCATCTTTGTTGTGGCTGGTTATAAAACGCCGAGCATGGCGAAGACCAGTACCGGGAAATCCGGTGAACGGTCCCGAATCCTGCGCGTTCTCAGTTGAAGCCATAGTTTAGTTTTACCACAATGAGGTAGCCTTTGCTGGTGTTCTGAAGAAATAACAAAAAAAAAAGTATTAGCCGGTGTTATGTAGGAGAACAAAATTCATTGACGAGACCGCAATCGATCTACGAATGCGATACATATCACAGTCAAAATTAAAAGCCGAATTTCCCGAAGATGATTGAGATGTGATTACCTTCCTATTTCGGTTATGTTGGGCCGTGACTCGCCAACGGGCTTAGGTTCACCGAAGATTACAGCAGATGTTAGCCTACACACTTTGATACTCGTGCTTCCCGAGTTATAGGTCACTCGGCTATCTCTTGGGAGGAGGCGGGGATCGGGAACTACCTCGCTTAATATTCTATATACGGCCTAGCGTGATTTGTGATGATTTCGGCAAACATGGACGGTGCGTGGAAAATCCAACCAACCAGAGAGCAATAAGCCAGACTATAGCTTATAGAATAGGTATGTTTAAATAAACCTTGGGTCTGAAGGCACTTTCTTTCGCCGACCTAAAGCGATAACGTACAGTAAAGAAAGACCGTAATGTCCCGACTTTTAAATCACGCTTCTTGTAATTAAGCCTTTACTGTAATGGTAGTAGGGTCTGAAGTTGAGATACGGCAAGTGAAATATTGCTTTTTGTAAGTTGTAATTGAGTATTAAATTCTGAATCTAATACATTATCCTGTGCTCAGCAAGTCTGAACCTGTAAAGTTGTGCCACCATCCACAAGCCATCCAACTCCTGTTACATAACTTGATCTAGGGCTGGTCATGAATAGAACAACATCGGCAATTTCGTCCGGCTTCGCGATTCTCCCCATGGGAATGATCGTTTTCATCATCTGCAGAAGGCTGGGATCTCCAGCAAGAGCGAGATCGACCATTGGCGTTTCCACCCACCCGGGGCAGATGGCGTTGACGCGAATGCCATGTGCAGCATTTTCAAGTGCAGCATTTCTAGTCATTCCTAGGACCGCGTGCTTGCTGGTCGTATACTGCACGATGTTGGGTGTGGGGACATAGGAATTGCAAGATCCCAGATTGAGAATCACCCCGCGGCCTGCTTCTCGCACCCTGCCCCGGCTATCCCAAGTCCTCACGCTCTGATTCTTCATTACCTTCGTTACCGCCTGCATACAATGTAGTGTTCCCAGAACATTCACCTTCCAGAAGCGGTTGATTTCATCTAGGTCGGCGTCTTCCATGGGTAAAGGCTTCTGCACTCCAACTCCAGCGCTGTTGACAAGATAGTCGATCCGCCCACATGCATCCACCACGCTTCGGACCATTGCTTTGACGCTCTCGGCATCGCTGACATCGACAGCCAAAGCAATGGCCTTGTAATCCGGGTGACGGGCCTTCGCTTCGCTTTCATGCGCGACTTCTAGCGCTGCTTGAGGATTGATGTCCGCCAAAACCACCGCTCGCGCTCCCTCGGCTGCATAAGCAAGACAGCATTCACGCCCGATTCCACTTCCTGCGTTGTATCAGAATCGCATAGAGAACAGCTGGCCGGCGATTAAAGGAGTATCTTACCTGCCCCTGTTACCAGCGCTACGCCATCTATCAAGAGTGTCATATTTCATAGGCTGTTGTTATAGAAACGCCAGACAATATGACTGGCGGTCGAGTCGCATTAAGAACTATTTCTCCAATTTGGAAGTCACCGAGCCAGTTCTGTACTATCATCTATATCTCTCACTGTCTCGGGAAGTCAGAAACAGCGGGCCGGTTTCGGGAACAGTTAATTCACCAGCAAAGAACTGCTGGCTATATTCAGCGGAAGATTTCTGGTCCGCGAAGGCTGTTAAACCTTGCTTCAATATACGTGCCGTCAGTGTCCGGTAACTAGTAAATTGGAAGAAGGATAAAGTCCCCGATGTCGTTAAGCCTGTGGCCATGCATACTGCAGTTTTTTAAAGACTTGATATTCTGGTATCAAAGCCTATCCTTGAAATCGCAGTGCTAATAGCAGTTGAATATCTACGTTCAGCAATGGATTACTTATCTGCAATCAATGGGGTTATTCATGTACCACCACTTCATTCAGTACTCAAGGCACTATTTGTGGCATGGGCTGTTTACTTTTTCTTTGATTGCGTTTATAGTATATATTTTCATCCTCTTCGCCATTTTCCTGGGCCTTTCTGGGCATCGATTTCCAACTTCTGGAAGTTGTACATTGCTATCACAAAAGAGTCACACATCCGTGGTATCAAATATCACGAGAAATATGGCACGTCTAGGTTCCCACACACGCAACATAGATGTATCTTAACTTTCTTTGCGAGGGTATACTAACATATTCGTTCATATAGGACCTGTAATTCGTGTCGCTCCAAATCTCCTCGTTTTTAACGACCCCATGCTTCTTCCCACCGTATATCATCGATACGCGGATAAAACAGATTTTTACAGTCCGGGCGTCCTGGGACGTGTCACGCCGCCTTTCCAAACAAAGGATCATAAGGAACATGCCATGAAAAGGAAGCGTGTTGCTCCTTCGGTAGTTATCCCCAGGCGTACCATAGTTGGTTTTCAATGAGTCTGGCTGATGCTCTTTCTTAGTTCCAAATGACAAACCTGAAAAAGCTTGAAGTCGAAGTAGACGATTCAATCAATCAGCTAACTTCAATTTTCGAAGAGAAATACGCCGAGAAGGATATTCAAATTGATCTGTCGGATTGGCTCAAGTAAGTTAGATCTTTGGAGAGAACGGGATAATGAAGTTCGCGACTCTTTTTGACTAAAGGAAATCTTAGGTGGTTTATTTATGATACTGTATCAGGATTGGCTTTTGGCAAGTCCCCGGGATTCGTGAAGAATGGGATGGATGTTGAAGGACTCATCGAGTCGTTCCACAGTATGGCCCCCATGGCTGGTCTAGTGGCAACTCTACCCCACATCATGAATTCAATCCTCAATACCCCGATCTTGGGGAACTGGCTCATGCCTCACTCTGGAGATGGCACTGGTACGGGAAGGATCATGCAAGTAAGTTTACCTCAATAAAGGCAACGATCTTGCGTCTGCTTCGCTTGATGGTAATTGATTTCTAGTTTCGTGACAATATGCTACAGGACCGTCTTGCGAACCGGCATGAAAATGCTCACGGCGACTTTCTAGATAAGTTCGTAGCCTTGTGCGGTATCTGAAAGGTTGAAGCTTACGTGGGAATAGCATCATGAACGCCAAAAATTCGGACGGAAGTTTTATGACTGAAGATGAGATTAAAGTAGAAGCCCTCGTACTGATGGTGGCTGCGACGGACACCACGGCCGCTTTCATTGGTTCCTTTGTGCAGAACATCATTTCTAATTCCGTTGTTCATGAACGGCTTCAGAACGAAATTCAGGAATTTGATGTCCAAGAAAGGCTCAATACCGGTGTTGTAACTTACGAGGAGGCCCTAACGCTGCCATATTTCCAAGCCTGTATCAAGGAATCTCTCAGATTTAGTCCATCGACTCCTTTTATGATGCCCCGCCTAGTATCAAAGGGTGGAATCACAATAAATGGAATTTTCGTGCCCGAGGGCACAGAAATTGGCGCAAATCCGTATGTGGTACATCGAGATACCAAGGTATTTGGAGCAGACGCTGCGAATTTCAACCCGGACCGCTGGCTAGCGAGTGAAGCACGCACAAAAGAGATGGACAAGTACGTGCTAACATGGGGCTATGGACCTCGTATCTGCCTGGGAAAGAATATTGCTCAAATGATAACGAACAAGCTATGCCTCGAGGTACGTAGTGCTTCCAGTTACCACGAAAATATAAGCAATAGGAAACAAGCTTACCAATTTCAGCTCTTCCGTAAGTTCAATTTTGGGTGCGTTAATCCAGAGCAGCCTTGGAGAGAAGAAAACTTAGCCATTATGGTTTATTATGATCACTGGCTCTCCATCAAACCAAAGACACGAGCTTAGTTAGCTTGGCCCAGTCTGAAAAAGAAAACGCATGCAGAAGTTATAGGCGTCATGCTATGGGGCAATTCTTCTTCTAATCTGGTAAGACTGACACGATTGGGAGAATTCAGTACGTGGTTTCGAGCCTCTGTATTTATGTAGCGCTTGTCCAAGTTTTACCAAGAATCAGCGATGATATCGGAACGGGGTCAGCTTTGCTCTTTACATCAAGAATGCACACATCTATAGTTTTGAGATAATTCAAATGTGGTCATGGTAGAGTGTATCTGAGTCTATCTTACTTTTGTATACAATTGCCCCGTCACTGACTACTCATCACAGACAATGAATATGAGATACATCAAGAACCAACTGCGGCGATGCCTCGCACCAATTTGTCTCCATTAAGGTCATTCATTCTGAGATAGTGTATAGAAAGTATAAGAAAACTATATATCAAGACTAACAGAAGTAATTGAGATATACTGTTCGTAGAATTATTTAGGAAGTAGCGGTCTAGAATAACGTACAATAATCTTGAAATTCACTTGAGGTATCCAAAGCAAGATAGTTTCTAGTCCTTTTTACCCACGACTCTTTGCGCTGTGTTGTCGATGAAATATAGCGATGGTACAGTAGAATAAGAACAAGGATGTAAATTTCATGCCACGAGAATAATGCTTTAGAAGTCATGAAATTATAAGAAGTATTTTTCACTTCGCAGCTTCTGTAGCTGAACGAAGTGGATGAAGCAATTCTCCACTCATATACGTGGTTACGTCTGGCTCCTTCCCGTCTCTCAGCACGCAACTGACGTACGTCTGCAATCCAAGACCGTCACTCAGCTTCCTATGCCCTGCTACGTTCTCCAACATACCCATAAATCGCTTGCTGTATGTACCTCTACCACGTGCTTTCATCCAATTAGCTGTTGCATTCCCGATGCTTAGATCATTGGATCCATAGCGCCAGACCGGAATATACAATTTCACTTCTGGAATGGTGGCTCGAGGCGGGATATCAAAGTAGTAAATATAGCCTGTCAGCAGGCCAGGCAACGCAACGAAGTTCTCGTTCTCCTTGTTCTTGGGGTCGTACTTGGCTGCAAGAGGTACCTCCTCATTATCAGAGAATCCAGCAGGCAGCTCCAGAACAGCATGGATAAGCTCTCTTAGATCGGCTAGTTGAGGTTCCAAATCTTTCCGCCTTCCAGAAAGAGTGACGATCTCACGTACAGACGCGAAACTCGAGTTAGACGACTGAAAGTACCACTTAAGGCGGGATTTGGATGGCGCCACACAGTCGACAGCGCAAAATAGAGGTGTCATACGCTTACCCTCGGAAGTATTTGTCAGGAAGTCGATAAGCACGTCGCGGCTTGGATTATCGGGGTGAAGTTGTTTGAACGATGTCTCCCATATCTTCAAAGGCATCTCAAGAGATGTATCCAGCTTGCGTGGTACAAAATAAGCCTTGAAACCCAAGCCTTTGGACACGAACTCAGCAGCAATTCCGAATGTGCTACTTGGTGGTACCTTGCCAGATTCGAATGCTTCCAAAAATTTCGACTTGTCGTGGTCGAAGAGAGTAGCCAGAAAGTGATTGGTCCAGGTCAGATCAACTCCGGACACTTTTGAAGCCAAGCGGTTCAGCACTTGAGTTGCTGGTGCCTGATTAAGGGGGTCTTCAGGTGAGCCGGAGAATTTATTGATGAGCTCCAAGGAATACCTGATGTCAGGCTCACTGTCAGTGATGGGCCACTTCCAGGAGTATTCGATAGGGCCACCTTCGACCGTAATAAGAGACCTCCATTTTAGCTCGCCAGAACTAGGTGCCTGACCCATGTTTGGAGTCTACCATAAGTTAGCGAGTAGTTGGGATATGAGGAAAAGGGCATATTTCTGTTCCTGCTTACAGCCCAGTGGTAATGAAAGAGTAGAGCCTCATACTGCTTTGCCAGGGAATAACCAGCGCTATCCAGCATGAAAGAAAGCTGGTGACCCGTCAGTCCCCACCAGTAATCAGAATCTGCATCCCGAGCGGGTAGTAATGTCAACAGCATCTCCCATGCCGGTGTATTTTTGCCTTTGCTGGGAAGTGGAATAGGATCAGGTTTGCCCATATTGGTAAGTGTTCTGGCAGCTTTGGGTAATTATGACAGGCTTGAAAGATAATTCGAACTACTAGAAGAGTCGATTTTGCATCTGTTTATGATGTTATTTAAGTTTGAGCCCGTTGGGTGCAGGCAGCATACTCTCAGCATTACGCATAAAACATGCTCGTAAGTGAGAGCGCAAATTGTAAGCTGGCGGGCAAGACGCCAACCTCGGTCATCATGTTACCGGCGCTGAAATCGCCTTTGGTAAGAGTCGATCAGGTTGGGGCTCGCATATTCGGAAACCCCCTTTGAGAAGCGATCGGGAAGCCGGGAACACTAATTGAGCGAGTTACCCTGCCATATGAAACGTCAAATCATCATCGTTCAAGTCACGTTGTTCGACGCTTCATTTTCCTCCTCAGATCCCTGTGGTTCAGGATGTTGCATCTATCTTAAGCTGAATAGTAGTTAGGCTTATTCGAACGTAATGCCTGTTGATCCCAGGACCAGCGCTCACGTGACCGGTTAAGAAGCGTCAACATCCGTCCCAGCAGATCACAAAGTTGTCGCCTTAAATATACGGAGAGGTACTTGTTAGATCCTTCTCATAGTAAATTATTGATATTGACCCTTAATCCACTCAAAACAACTATGTTTGAAGGAAATCTTGATGGCCTCAGCCCACAGGCTGGGGTAACTTCTTTCGCCGCCGGAGTCTTGCTGCACGTCTTTCTGTTTCGACTTGGGGAATGGGACCTGGCTACCTTGAAATTGATCACAATCTTTGTACTCTCTTTTTACGCAATCATCCTTGCCTTTTTAAGCAATCTTCATCCCATGATACCTCATGCTGGAACACTGGGCAGCGCGGTATGGTTAACAACAACACTATCAGGCTGCCACCTGGCCGGTTTATACACCAGCATGGCTATCTATCGTGGCTTCTTTCATCGGCTTCATCGATTTCCGGGTCCCATACTTGCCAGGTTTTCAGGCGTCTACATGACGGTTCGAGGTCTAAAAAGTATGCAGATGTTCAAGGACATTCAAAAACTTCATTCCATATACGGTGAAGTTGTACGTGTTGGTAGGCGAATCAATGTGTGTTGTAATTCCAAAGGTTTACAAATATGTTAGGCCCGCAAGAGCTCTCTGTTACTCGACCCGATGCAATTCAGGCCTTGCATTCAAGCTCATCTCCAGTCAATAAAGGACCCTTTTATGACATGACAGCGCCATTCTTGTCGCTTCAAACCATCCGCAGTAAATCGGCTCATGCGCCAGTCCGAAAGGTATGGGATCGAGCGTTCAGTGCAAAGTGTAAGTAGTGACTATTTTTTGTTTTTTTTTGTGAGACAGTAGTGTGTGAAGACTGACAACTTCTGGGTAGCACTTCGAGACTATGAGCCTCGAGTATCAAAATACACGGAGATGCTGCTAAAGCAGCTGGAAGCCCGTGTAGGTACTCCGGTGAATATGACGAGCTGGATCAGTTTCTATGGTTTTGATGTTATGGGTGACCTAGCGTTTGGCCGGAGCTTTGACATGCTAAGTACAGGTGAGGTCAATTATCACATTAGCTTGATGCAGGAATTTCTTAAGATAAGGGCCATGTTTTCTCGTGTTCCCTGGGCTTTCCGCATCATGCAAGTCACAATGTTGCTCAACACCTCTTTTAACAAATTTCGATCGTGGATGGAGGAGCAAGTTAAAACACGAATGAAGGTAAGTGGCTATCCCTTACAACAAGCAGATCCACGTGCCGAGTTCAATTGGAGAAGGAATTGACATGCCATTGCGTAGAATGAGCCAGATAAACCAGACGTCTTCTCCTGGATTTTGTCAGACTACCAAGCTCGCCAGAATAAAACACAACAAGACTTTTTCAATCTCATGGGAGAGTGTACATTAATCACAATTGCTGGAAGGCAAGTAAAAATTAATTCTTGCACATGGTTCAAACAATTAATATCCACTAGCGATACTACTTCATCAACTTTGACCTGTTTGCTTTTCGAGCTCGCTCGTCAGCCTGATATCTTCAAAAGGCTTCAAGGCGAGATTGATCAATGCTTCAAAGATTATGGAGACGATATACCGGGCCACTTCGAGCTCTCAAAGCTTGAATATCTCCAGGCATGTATCGATGAAGCACTACGACTTTACCCGCCACTTCCAAGTGGCGTTCAACGCATGACGCCGCCGGAAGGACTGCAAATCGATGATGATTTGCACATCCCGGGAGACACAATCGTACAAGTTCCATTATACACAATGTACCGAGGTTCGTCAGACTACTTTCATCATTTTACCGTCCGCTTCTCTCCACCAAGCATGAAAACTTTCCTTTCCAAATGTATATCCATCTGATTGAAATCTACAGATGAACGGCTTTTCAAATGCCCAGATAGATTCATTCCTGAGAGGTGGACCACTAGGCGAGAGCTTGTGACAGAAGCCGCTTGTTTTACGCCATTTCTTATTGGTAAGTCGAATGATTTAAGAATGTTCGTTTATATGGAGGTATTGACAGTCTGAAAGGAGGCTTTTCCTGCGTGGGTAAGCAGCTTGCCTTGATGGAAATTCGATACGTTATAAGCCAACTAGCACGTCTCTATGATGTGAGCCTTGCGAAGGGACAGACACCAGAAGCATTTACAGACGGGAACTATGACACATTTACCATTAGATTGGCCCCGCTAAACATGATACTCCACCATAGAGCAGATAGCAAGTCGGAAAGATCGAAGGCATGATGGCAAGATTATATTTCTCTCATATTCAGAACTGGAGCGCACGCGTACTAGCAAATTGAAGACTTTTACATAACACATTGGGTTTGCGTGAGCAGGCGTATGCTACGAAGTGTAAAATGAGGAAGCAACTTTTAACTACGGCAAGAAACTCAGTGAACGAAAAGTAACCAACCCTTTTACCAGCCCAAATTTGACGCTGTGTTCATTTCAAAAGACGTTCACAAGCGAGCATTTTTAGAACGAGTAGCTAACAAGATTTACACACTGTCTATGCATCGCCTGACTGCCTCTATGAACGAAAGTGTATTAGGCGTATGAGCCAGAATATCATTGAAGGAGTTTGAAAGCTTTCCGTTTTTCACTTCGCTCTCTCTGGCACAATATCTTGTTCGAAAATCCCGTAAACCACCGCACTGAGCATATTTATAAAACATGGAGGATGAAATTACTCCTACGAGAGGAGGCTGGTACTTGAGTAAGTCAATTTCTTCATATGTTTGTCTAAGAGTCTATCCTTGACCACGAGACTTCAGCGGCCTGCTCACGTCATATGCGCGTTCACAATATTCAAACGCTCTACGGCTTCGTCACCTTGTTCAAATTGAACATACGAGCGAAGAGAAAGTCCTATGCCCCCAAGACTGATCAGATATATGGTTACAAGGTAAAAAGAAGAAGAAAGATTGCTTACCCAGAATATTCTAGGAAGGAGGATGTCACACCATCTGACGATGGCAGTAGTTTGACCAGTCCAGAACCACGCAGCTGAGTGCTGTTTAGTCACTTCGGCAACAACAGAGGAAGCATACATTCGGGGCGGAGTTGTTTCTGTTTCACATTTAGCTTTCGAGGAAATCTCCAATCTCGCAACGTTATATACGAACTTGGCGTCCTGTTGCAGTGCTCTGCAAATTCTGATTGCAATGGCTTATAGAGAGAGTCTTCTGGGAGCTTTCTTCCCAAATCCCGCGTCAGAATATTGGTGCCTATTTCTCCAGATATTATATTGATGACGGCGACACAGGATGTGAGTCAGCACAAAGTATTAGATCAGAACAGGAAACAAAATCCCTTACCCCAGAGGCTTCATCTCAACCCGAAGTGTGTTGCCCCAGTGGTGCAAGGCTGCCTTGGTCGCGTTATAAGAGGCTTTGGTAAGTTAGTCAAGTCTGCTAAGCACGTATTTGTGGTTCGCTGGTTGACCTACCTCCATATACATAGGGTACAATGCCTCCGACGCTGCCAATATTCACAATCTTACCCTGCTTCTTCACCAACATTGGGTGGAAGAAGTGTACCATTCGCATAGGCCCAAACACATTGACCGCAAACATCTTTTCAACTTCTTTGAGATCGCTATCCACCGCTGTCATAGTGTAACCTAGATTCTCAGGAAATGTACGTCGGGGAGGAAATTCATATCATACAGATACCGCTGAGGGCAACAGTCAGAGCATACGTTATTGGTACGCAAGGATTGCACCTACGCGTTATTCACAAGAACATCCAAACCACCACCGGTGATCTTGATCACTTCGTTACGCAAAGCGATTGTGTCCTCGTCCTTAGTGACGTCGGCCGTGAAAACATTTATGCCAGCATTTGTCAAATGATTGCGAGATTCGTGGGATAGCAGAGTCGTTATGACCGTGTAACCTTGATCCGTCAGTATGGAGAAGGTGTGGCAGTGGGGCTACTCGTTGACCAAAACTGGCGTACCTTTGATGAGAAATTCTTCAGCCATCGCATGGCCAATACCACCCTCTCCGCAACTGTATTGCCTGTTAATATCTTGCGAATCCTTTGTCAGCATTGTTTAACCTCACCCAGTGATCAGAACAGAGAGCTTCTTGGCCATACTCGCAGCAAGAATCTGGTTTGAGGAGGATAGATCAATCTTGTTCCGTGCTCAAGCCTTTCTGATGTGATTTGGGTTTGGGATATAGGAGTGTAAACCGCAATGTAGGGACATGAATGTTGTTAGTTTAGCTAATCACAATAGCAATCATAATCTCAGAAAAGTCAAAAACCGCCCCTCGAAGTCACTGACTGTTTCATTGTGTACAGTTTATCGCTCGGGAAACTATTCGTCGGGTTTTACGGGAACAGACTGACGAATACAGTGACAAAGCGAGTTATTAGCGGTTGTGGATTCGCTTACTGTATGGACCGCACCGACAACAAGTATCATAAACGCCGAGGAAACTGTACGTAGTATAGACAGTAGAGTCTCTACGCAAAATTGCCATGGCGCGAGACGAACATGAATCGTCAATGATCTGCAAACCGGTTTACCGAGTGCGTTGCTCGGCCGAGTCCCCTAAAGGCCGACTATGAGGAAGTTGAATACCCGAAGGCAGCTGAACTCCTTCATGCGGGAGGATCAGGGTAATAAAAATAGCTGACAAAGTCGGAAACCACTCCCGCAGGGAAGGGTCGCTTTTCTCCTATCAAATCGCACCAAAAGAGATAGAATACCTGGCACTGTCTAGCTCTGTGCTTGTGGCACAGTAGATCTGTCAAAATGCGTAGCCCCGATTACCGAGAAGGTCTACAACCTAGCTCAGAAAGAAGCGGCCAAAGTAAGGAGAAGAAATTGCATTTGTGTTACTTTTAGCGGTATTTTGTCATCAAACGGTGGCATTATACAATGTAATGAAGTACTTACCGACAAAATATGAAACGATTTAGATATAAAAAATGTCTGGTTGTTATTGGCTTTTGTGTACAAGCTTCCAACTATAAATGTATGGTTTTTTGAGTATACTTATTTAGCTGAGCGAAAATTCAACAGGGTTACGTTATTTAAAGTCTTCCCTAAGCAAAACAAAATCTTCTAGATCTACAGTAAATGATGCCTTTTTAATGGTATTCCCAAGAGTAAACGTGTTCCCGGTAAGAGGACCAAGTCACTTACCTCTTCATTCTCGGAGATCTATTCCTATCCAGCAACTGGTCATGACGGGACGCAGGTTCTTGATATGATATTGTAGTTAGCATGATTGGGTCACCTATCACGGCATTTGCTTCGTACCGTTTATCTAAGTGGCAAAGGCTTAACGCAAGGTCAACGAGAAGTACGGTCGGGGTATGTTTCCCTTCGCCGATTCTGACGGTCAACATTAGTCTCTGAGACTCGGTTGTTCTTATTAGTCGTTGATTATAACTCTTGAGTAAATTCGTAATTTTATTGATCATCAAAGAATCATGGCACCTCTAATGCTTTCCATGCCTTCCGAGGCGGAATCTTCAAGTCAATCAGAGGCCTCCTATGAAAAGTCTTTCCATCCGACAGAACCAATCGCAATTTGTGGCTTTGGTGAGTTGACCAGGCACTTATCTCTAGCGGAGGAAGATGACTTGCCCACTGACTGTATGTTAGCATGTCGTTTGCCCGGATCCTCATACTCCCCCCGCGCCTTCTGGGACCTTATCTCGCAAGGCAAATCTGGGAAATGTGACGTTCCAAAGTCCAGATTCAATGTCAACGCTTTCCATCATCCTAATGGTGACCGACCAGGAAGTATTACCACCCGAGGGGGCTATTTCATAGAGCAGGATGTACGCGAGTTCGAGAATAGCTTCTTCGGTATCAATAATCTGGAAGCACTTTACATGGACCCTCAACAGCGCAAGCTTCTTGAAATCGTTTTCGAATGCCTTGAGAACGCAGGCGTTCCAATGGAGAAAGCATCGGGATCCAATACAGGTGTGTATGTCGGAAACTTTACAGTTGACTACCAGGTGATGCAAACTCGGGATAGCGATTACCTAGAACGTTATTCTGCCACGGGTATGGGCACTACAATCCTTGGAAACCGGGTAAGTCACGTCTTCAACCTGACGGGTCCCAGGTAAGCCTTCATTATAGACACCTCATCCCGTTTTCAAGGCTGACTAGTCTTCTAGCCTTGTTCTTGATACCGCGTGCTCGTCTTCCCTATACAGTTTGCATGTCGCATGCGCAGCTCTCCAGAACTACGAGTGTGATGCTGCTATAGTAGCCGGTGCAAATTTGATCCAGTCAGTCGAGCAGCATATTGGCACCATGAAAGCCGGTGTTTTGTCACCAACATCCGAATGCCATACCTTTGACACCTCTGCGGATGGATATGGAAGAGCAGATGGCATCGGCGCTTTATATGTAAAAAGGCTCAGCGACGCTATACGAGATGGCGACCCTATTAGAAGTGTCGTGCGCGGCTCAGCGGTAAACGCGTAAGGACTTACTCTTTTGTTGACATTTGACTTGGATGTAAGCGATTGCTAATCTAGCTTTGAATTTGTCACAGTAATGGAAAGACTGCTGGCATAAGTTTGCCAAGCGCCGATGGGCAGGAAGCTGTCATTCGCAAAGCTCTAGCGAAAGCCAACGTAAACCCCGATGACCTCGCTTACATCGAGTGCCATGGTACAGGCACAAAAGTTGGCGATGCCATAGAGGTTGATGGTTTGAGCCGAGTGTTTCCTCGCACCGCTGAGCGGCCGCTGCTGATAGGTTCTGTAAAAACAAATGTCGGGCACTCCGAGGCTGCAAGCGGCATTTCTAGTGTTATCAAGGCCTCTATGGCCCTTGAGCGTGGGAAAATCCCGCCTACATATGGTTTGAAGAACATCAACCCTAAGCTGAAAGTCAAAGAGCGCCATATCAGCATTCCCACAGAAATGATCAAGTGGCCGGAATATGCATCCGATGTGCGCTACATTGGTCAGTACTTCCATGGCTTCCTTGTCTGTTAGCTGTATGATATATAGTGGAGTCCTGGAGTAACATGAAACAGGCATCAACTCATTTGGCTATGGTGGCGCTAATGCTCATGCCATTCTTGAAAGAGCCCCCACTCCTCAATTTTCTCGGGCTATGTGGGCTTCAAGTAAAGAGCGGTTGCAGGCACATCAATCCTCGATTGTGCTTCCATTGTCTGCGGCGAGCAATGACTCCCTCCAGGCTCGACGAGAAGACTTTGCGGCTTTTGATTTCGCTGACACTAACATCTTGGATTTGGCCTACACGCTCGGATCGAGGCGCTCTAATTTCGAGGTTCGAGGATTTGTGGTGGCTTCATGTACCGAAGATGCCAGTATTGCTGAATCCTTCAAAGAGCAGGCCTTTGCAACTGGCGGAGCTATATCCGGCTCTCAGGGCCCCCTTGCTTTCGTGTTCACCGGTCAAGGATCGCAGTGGGCTGGTATGTGCCGCGAGCTATTCTCTGAGTTCCGAGTATTCCGCAATGCCATCAAAGAGATGGATGCCGTTCTCCAAGCCCTCCCGGAACACCCCAGTTGGTCATTACATGATGCTATCACAGACACCGAGAATACCGACAATATCAACGATCCTCAACTATCCCAACCATGCTGTACAGCAATTCAAATCGCCCTTGTGCAGCTTCTAGCTTCTTGGGATATTTTGCCCGCAACCACTGTAGGTCATTCTTCTGGCGAAATAGCTGCAGCGTTCGCTTCTGGTCACATATCAGCTGCTGAAGCAATCGTCACGGCCTACTACCGAGGAAGCTGCACGTCCAAAAATACACAGGATGGGGCTATGATGGCTGTAGGCCTTCCGGAGATTGATGCGATTAACGAGGTTTCCAAGTTGGGCCTGACATCACAGATCAGGGTGGCATGTGTGAATTCGCCTGAGGGCGTAACCATCTCGGGCGACTCTCCAGGAATTGATCAGCTCCTCGCAGCGCTACAGCAAAGAGGCATCTTCGCACGCAAGCTCAAAACAGGTGGTCAGGCATATCACTCTCACCACATGTTGAGATTAGGAGGGGAATACCAGAGCAAGTTGGAGGCTATTCTGCCAACCTTAGGCCCCTCGGTAATGCTGGCCAAGCATGCCAATATGGTGTCTTCCGTGACTGGGAAGACCAAATTGTCGGATTTTGGACCGGCCTACTGGCGCAGCAACCTTGAGAGCCAAGTCAAATTTTCGGCGGCTGTCGAAGAAATCCACCGTCAAGGGAAGCATTGCTATGTAGAACTTGGCCCACACTCATCTATGGAGTTGCCTCTTAGGCAGACCCTTACCGCGGCTGGCGTGGCTAGCGCCGATGTCATGTATGCGGCTTCAATTAAGCGACAAGCGAATGCACTTGAGACTTCATTGCGTCTCGCTGGCAAGCTATGGCTATACGGCTACCCCATCAACTGGTCTCTGGTCAATGGTCTCAATACATGTGAGTCAAAGTCTTTTCCCACTGGGAAATTCCAAGTTGTTACAGATCTGCCACCCTATAAATTCGACTATGGAAGTCTTCTCTGGAGCGAGTCTCGTGCCAGTATCGAGTATCGTCAGCGCAAGTACTCACGACATGAGCTTCTGGGTTCGCTGGTGCCGGGCGGAAATGGGAAAGACTTCATTTTCCGCAACATCCTCCGCCTTGGTGATGTTTCATGGCTAAGCGACCATAAGCTTGAAGAGACTGTCGTATTCCCGGGCGCAGGTTACCTTGCCATGGCAATGGAAGCGGTCATGCAAGGTGCGGATATAGACAGAGATATCGAAAAGCCATTGTCGTTCCGTTTTGACAATGCCAATATCTCCAATGCTCTTGTACTATCTGCCGAGCACGGCGCACAGACCGAGATCTTTACATCCATTCAGAAGTCTCCCATCACCAATGCCGTGACGTCCTCTTTATGGTGGGACTTTAGCATAACATCTTACCAGAATGGTATCTCGGTTGACCATGCCAAGGGTGTTATCGCCATGAGCGCTCAATCAGTTGGGCTGAGCTCAAAATACCAGGCGCTCAATGGTATCCTCGAGCCCAGCGCAAAACGAACATGGTACGATAGGATGGTGAAAACTGGACTCAACTTTGGGCCCAAATTCCAGTCCATTACTGAGTTCGAGACTCCCCGTATGAAAAAGCACTCTTTCGCCAGCGCAAAGGCACCACTGCTGAAAACATGCGGAGATGCTTTATCTACGTATCCTATCCACCCTATCACACTTGATGCTATGATGCAGACAGCAATCGTGGCGACAACAGCAGGAAATCCAAAAGAACTTCAGGCAAAGGTGCCCACTCGATTCCTGTCTGTTACTGTGAACACACCTGCGACACCTGCAGGAGACCTGTGCCATATACATGCCATTGCACAAAGCACAGGGTTTGGATCTGCGGAAGTTGGGGCTGAAATTATAGGATCAGATGGCCTTGTCGTAGCTAGAATGGATCAGCTCAGGCTTGCACCGTATCATGCTGCCCCCAAAGACGATGCTGAGGATACCCGCCATCCTGTCCTTAGAGTATTATGGAAGCCCGACCCCTTTGGTCTAGGTCCCATGAGCAACGGTTGTGCTCAAAGGCATTTTGATCAATTCGTTGAAGAAGCGAAGTCGCCGCTTGCTGACGCGAATATCTTGAAGCTTGGATCATTGTTGGACATACTTGTGCATAAGAACCCGGCGATGCGAATCCTCGAACTCGGTAACGACATCCACGACATTACTCTCGCTGCATTAACCCTCTTGGCTTCTGATGGAGATTTCAAACGCATGTCCACGTATAGCACAGCTAACTTTGTCGAGAATGGCATTCTCTCTGGAGGTCTCGTAGACCTAGAGACAAGAGAACGGTGTAAGCAGCCGGCCCCACTCAGCCAAGGTGCCTTCGACCTCATCCTACTTCCTGTCGCTGGTGTATGGCTGGAGAGTGATATGCCGAAAATCAGGAAGTTGATGCACAAAGACACAATCATCCTCGCTCTATGCCCCGGCTCAATCTCAGAGGCCATCAAATTATCAGATGGCCTTACGTACGTCTCTTATCCGGTGGCTGAAGGGCATGCATCGCTTGTGCTCGCTCGTGTTCAGCAGGAGAAAACAAACGAAGAAGCGTTACAGAAGCAGGTGTTTTTGATAGTGGAGAAAGAGAAGACAGACTTGGGCTCGGCGCTGGAGAATGCTCTTCTAGGCATGCAAGGAAAATCGCCCACACGTATTAGACTTGAAGAACTCTCTGCTGAGCATATTCCCAGTGGTACAACTGTTTTCAGCCTTTGCGAGCTTAAGACACCTCTGCTATCCACCATCTCGAACGAGGATATGAAAAGCATAAAGCTCATGACGGATCGTGCAGCGTCCCTTGTGTGGGTCACCAATGGCAATCCATTGCACGCAAAGAATCCCGACTATGCCCTGGTTTCTGGATTGTCTCGCGCATTGGTTCTCGAGCAGCCGTCTCTTAAATTCTATACCTACGATATAGATGAACCAGACGCGGATATGTCCGTCACTGCAAGTCGCCTAATTTCAATCTTGAACCAACAAGGTACCACGCCGGATCGCGAGTTCGTACAGCACATGGGAACTGTCCACATTAGTCGATTTGTCCCAGACGATGGTATCAACACCCTTTTTCGAGCGAAGCAAGGACTTGAGATGGCTACCATGGCCCTGGAGGCTGCAGGTGCGTTGCGTCTGGGGATTGAGAGCGTGGGTCAATTTGACACACTGTTCTTCAAGCAGCTTGAACTGCCTACAATGGGACCCAAGGACTTACGCATCCGAGTCGCATCTGTTGGTGTCAACGCAAAAGACTTCTATGTCTTGGCCGGGCGGGTTGATACTCAGGATGCGACCTGCCAGCTTGAATGCACTGGAGTTGTCGAACAAGTGGGATCGGAGGTCGTTTGTAGCGAGTTCTCGGTTGGCGATCACGTGGTGGCCATGGCGCCAACCCATTTCCAGACCATCCAAACACTGCCTAGCTGGGCGTGCCACAAACTCAGATCCGATGAGAATTACGACGTATGCGCCACTCTAGCTGTTCCGTATGCCACTGCTCTCTATGCTCTTCACCACCGAGCACATCTCCGCGAAGGGGAGAGCGTTCTCATTCACTCCGGAGCAGGAGGTGTGGGCATTGCAGCCATTCAGATCGCGCAGTTGGCGGGCGCTGAAGTGTTTACGACTGTCTCAACCGAAGCGAAGAAAAGATACTTTGTCGACCAGCTAGGGGTTAAGGCTTCCAATATCTTCAGTTCGACCGACACGTCATTCTTGCCAGATGTTCTCCAGGCCACCTCCGGGCGCGGTGTGGATGTCATCGTCAACTCATTGACAGGCGACCAGCTTCATGCTACATGGAAATGTGCCGCCAACTTTGGCCGCTTCATCGAAATTGGAAAACTCGATTTGCTGACCGCCGGCAAGCTGGAGATGGATGGATTTCTGAAGAATACAACCTTTACGGCCTTTGATCTAAGCTATCTCTACAACACGACTGATGAGCGGCTGCACAAAATATGGAACCAGCTACTTTCAGAGGTGGTGAACTTACACCGTGCTGGCACGATCCGTGCGATCGAGCCACTACAGGTTTTCGATATTTCCGAGGCCACTCAGGCCTTCCGCCACTTCTCGTCGCGCGCGCGTATGGGCAGGATTGCCATTAATTTTGAAAATCCCAAGGCCGAGGTGCGAGTGAAGCGTCTGAGGCACCAAGTCAGCTTCTCTGACAAGACATACGTTATGGTTGGTTGTTTGGGCGGGCTTGGCCGCACCATTTCGCGTTGGATGGTACAGCGAGGAGCGAGGAACTTTGTTTTTTTGGGCCGGTCGGGTTTAGACAAGCCTGCTGCCCGTAATTTGGTTGAGGATCTTGAAGCCTCCGGAGCCAAGTGTGTCGTAGTCAAGGGCGATATTTGCAATATCAAAGACGTCGAAGAAACCATTGCCATGGCGGCGGGAGAGATAGGAGGCGTTGTACAAGCTGCTATGGGTCTAAATGTAAGTCAAGTAGTGGTACTATGTTCCTTCATATTATCATGTAAGCACGTGCTCATTGAAATTGTTAATTGTAGGAAGCTCTTTTCACTAGCATGTCCAATGAATATTGGCACACTGGTATCGACCCTAAGGTGCAGGGGACATGGAATCTCCACAATAGTCTTCGTGCTTCAGGTCGCGATACTAACCTTGAGTTCTTCCTTCTTACATCCTCCATCTCCGGCAGCGTAGGGACAGCAACTGAGGCGAATTACTGCGCAGCGAACCACTTCTTGGACATGTTCGCCAGGTACCGACGTGCGCAAGGCCTTCCAGCTGTCTCACTTGGTTTAGGTATGATTTCCGAGGTGGGCTATTTGCACGAAAATCCTGAAATTGAGGCCTTGCTAAAGCGCAAGGGCATTCATGCCATTGACGCAGACGAGCTGGTGCAAATTTTGGATTTAGCATTGAGCTCATCTGCGGAGAACAATCTACCGGGCATCCACCATCCTTACGACGAACTGGCATCTGCTCACCTTCTCACTGGGCTGGAGCCCACAGGTCTCAAGGAGCTCCGCCGTCAAGGGTTTGAAGGAAACAACCCGACTCTTGATGATCCACGTGCATCGCTCTTAGCAAGTGCTTTAGATGGCGAAGGTGATAAGGCTCGACATGCAAATGACGGAAGACTTCCTACCGAGGTATCTCAGCGAATAGACGAAGGCTTCACGTTAAGCGAAGCGGTTTTGGACTTCATCAAACGTCGCTTTGGGAACCTGGTGATTATCAAATATGAGGAAGTGGATGTCCACAAAGCGCTAGGAAACTACGGTATGGATAGCATGCTCGCTGCAGAGTTCCGAACCTGGTTCTGGCAGAGCATGGCCGTTGATGTGCCGCTCTTGATGTTTTTGAGTAAGACCTGCGACTTGGTATCGCTGAGTGAGATTGCTGTGACGGAGTTGGAGAAGGAAGAATAATGCTTCGGATTTTGAGGTTTAGCGAGTATGCCAATACTATAGGTTACTACACATCGAAGTCCTTTTCTATATATCTACGAGAACCTTTACATCAAGAAGACAACAAAATTAGCATCACCTCCGTGGTCCTCGTCCCGCTAGAAATTTTTCTAAGGCGCTTAAAACAGGTTTACAGCCAACCCCATGAAAATATCCCGACCGTCAGATCTTTCTAACCCTACATAAGAAGACACGCGCTTGACTCAGGAGCTCGCCAACGACGAATGTATCTCGCGCAGTGAGAAGGACCACAGAGGAGATATGCAAGTGAGAACTATAAGGACACTGTCTCTTCCGGATCGTATCTATAATATTTAAGCCGAAATCACACTTATGAAGAAACAGAAACGAGTGTCCCTGGTCTGCGGGGGTCGTTTCAACAAGCTTTTAGCCGAGCTGGAATAAGGTTTAGGGAGTGCGTAGGATGTCAGATTATCGAAGAATGTGCTTTCGAAGTAGGTATAATTACTGTTTCCTAATAAAGCTCTACTAACAAGGATTCGGCACCCTGGTTCCTAACAATCCCGTTGTGAAATCCAACTCACAAAAGGAACGTGCATGTCCTGCGAGAGTCCCCGTACGGTGCAGGAGACACCGGGAACTCTGAGATATCCCGCTCTGGCCAATGATCTGCGATAAGCACCCAGCAGGAAAAAGCAATACTGTAGCGGCATTTACAGTAATACGACATAACCCCGATAAATCCGGTCCATGAAAGGAAATCAATCTACAGTTATTTCCTTAATAGCAACAACCGAACCTACTTGTGTACTGCCATTCTTGTCTTGGGGGAAAATATCTCAAAAACTCAGGATAGCTACCTACCTATCCAACTTCTCCAAAATGGCGTCCCCAACTTCCAAGGCTCTCGTTCTCGTCACTGGAGCTAATCAGGGACTCGGCTTTGCTGTGGCACAGCAGCTGGTCAGCTCGGGCAAATATCATGTTCTTGTTAGTGCACGGAACGAGTCCAATGCACAAGCGGCCGTTCAAAAGCTTCAAACTGAGGCGGTGGACAAGGCGGCGATAACATCCCTCGCCCTCGATGTGACGGATGATGCGTCAGTCGAAGCGGCAGCCAAGAGTGTGAAGGATCAGTTCGGGCATCTCGACATTTTAATCAACAATGCCGGACTCGGTATGGTGCCTGACAAGCCGGTTCGCGAGC
Organism: Hymenoscyphus fraxineus; assembly: GCA_900184765.1. Taxonomy (NCBI): domain Eukaryota; kingdom Fungi; phylum Ascomycota; class Leotiomycetes; order Helotiales; family Helotiaceae; genus Hymenoscyphus; species Hymenoscyphus fraxineus. The sequence continues at coordinate 2,355,284 of LT855415.1, forward strand.
AGTATCGTCAGATTTTCGAGGTCAATGTGTTTGGTGTTGCGGCCGTCACCGAAGCCTTCTTGCCGCTTCTCAAGGCGTCTCCCTCGTCTGACAAGCGCGTGGTTAACGTCACGTCCGGCTTAGGTTTGATTACCATGGCGGGTAAGAAGGACTACGCTTTCAATGCCAATGCCTGGTACGCGCCTGATTACCGCAGCAGTAAAGCGGCCCTCAACATGATCACAGCAGCGCAGTCCGTCAAGTTTGCCAGTGACAAGATTGCTGTAATTGCTGTCGGGCCGGGTATGTGTCGTACCCGATTTACAGGTGGTCAGGGTCGGAAGGAGGCCAGTGATGGAGCAAAGGTCATTGTGCGCGCGGCGACCGAGGGAGACGCAGATGCACTGACGGGCACTTACTACTCGGATGAGCCAAGCGAGGGATGGTGAAGATTGGAAAGGGGGAAGGATCACAGTTGTCCGAGGCGTTGAGAGCTGGAGTGCAAATTTCTGAGACAGCTGGGCGGTGGAAATTTGGAATTTCTACTGGGCAAAACCGAGGGGGTTGAAAGTTGGCAAGTGCATATCATGAGATGTAACTACAAAGGCGTAGTTCTCGACTCTAATACTGTACCCTCGACAGTTTCAATTTTACCCATCGATTTAGTGCTTCTTTGTCTCCAACTATTCCTCTGTTAGTGATTAGTAGAGGGCCGTTCCCTGACTTGAAGTTGTAGAAAGGGAGATATGCAGTTCACACTAAAAGACCGTGTCTGTCGGTTCAGCAAATTGCTAAGTATGAGATACATACAGTCCATTGCAAGCCCCAAATCTCCGCTGCCAATAACAATGACTCAAAAATAGATGTCGACTAAGAATTTATTCGGGATGGAAGGGTACTTGCAGACTCGAATTCCAAAACTACAATACTGTAATGCCTCTATGGATCAACTACGGTAAAGATCCTTAAGCGAACGACTCAAAACGTGCTTTCTCGGAATCACTCCCATTTGACAGATAGTCAATAGTCCATGTCCACAGATCTTCCTGCTTGCTCTCATCGTAGCTATCATGACTAGATTTGATTTCTCTCGAGCCTTCAAAGTACCTTCCACTCACACCCTCGACGTCTTTCCCCACAGCCAAACGAGCAAGAGACTGGCCCGATTCCTCCGCCGAATGGACGTTTGGTATGAGTAATTTTAGCAGCGGCATGATATAAGGAAGAACGTAGAACCACAGAACCCTTTGGTACCAGACTGCCACACGAGCGAGGCCCGTTCCAGGCATCAGGCCCGGATCAAAGGCGTTGATCGTGATGCCTCGTTCTGGCACATGCCGCACAAGTCGACTATTCAAGGCGTATGTCCACAAGACGTTGGCAAGCTTCGTGGTTGAGTAACGCTGTCTACCTGGGATTCGCACGGCATAAGCAGGAGGGTGGGCGAGTTCCTCAGCGGAGTGATAAACTGCATCAGGGAGGCCTGTCTTCTTGGCGGGATCATGTGTTCCACTGGAGGTAACGACCACGCGAATATTTGGTGCAAAGTGCTGACAGAGAAGGTGAAACAGGAGGGCGTGTCCAATGTGGCTAATGGCGAAGGTGTTTTCGATGCCCTCGGAGTTTCTCTGCAGAGCGCCTGGAAACTGTAGACCAGCGTTCAACAGCAGAGCCTGAATTGGTGGGTGATTCTTTGACGCCCATTTCTCCGCAAATTTGTGAACGCGTGCCTTATCGGATAGATCAAGGGGCACATAGACAGTGTTATCTTGATGAAGGCCGGCGTTGATTTTGTCTGCAGCGCCGTCGCCATCGTTCCTTGATGCCAGAACCACAAGGTATTCAGGATGTGCTTTAGCGATCTCGCGAGCCGCAAAGAAACCAAGTCCAGCTGTCCCACCGGTGATTATAACCGACCGACTAGGAGGCATAGTTCCGAAGATTATTTTTGAAGATTGAATCTATACTAAACATTGATAAGGAAAGACCTTTGAATATGGCAAGTAACTACAGTGAAGAACTCTTAGCGAGCGTGTATTTGTTGTCCAGCAATGGCCATACTTCGAAGTACGTTAACTGCTATTAACCCTATTTCCGACCATCACCGTTTTTTCGGTCACATGTAATTGATATTACGAGTACAGTATCAGAGCCATCAGGTTCGGGGATGTCGGGAAGTCGGGAATGCTGAGCCCATGTTCCCCGACATCACCGATCATCTTCTTGCATATTCATAATTCATGACTCATAGGCTTGAATATTGAATTCATTAGTTTTTTTTGTGTTCTATTAATAGGAAAAAATGTATTAAAATCAAGCACATTTCAGATACTGTATTCTATAAGAGGTTTCTATGTTGAATATAAATGGCGTTGTAAAGCGATAAGTGATACTGTAGTATACTAAAATCACGTTCGAGGGAAGATTAGCCATTACAAATTGTGTTTTCACTGTACCTAGACTCTCCCAAGCAAGAAGAGAACTTATATGGATGTTTAAGCGTATATAAGTTTCGGTGCGGGAAACCTTGGGGTGCGGAATCCTTTTTGCTAGGGTCTCCATAGGGTTAGCGGGAGATGAGTCGCTGGTGCCCCAGAGTTGCACTCTGATATTTTTGACATTATCAACGATTTTGAAAGGGTGCGACGAGGGATCTCAAGCTAGCTTCATCATGGAAGGTTTAAAGCTTCAAACAATGCAATCCTGGGCTTGGACTGTGGTACCTGCTATACTTGTAGTGTATATTGTCTTCCGAATGGCATTTAATGAGACGACGCCAGAACTGCACTTTCCTGTGGTCCAAGTTCCCAGCGGCGATACCAGAGATGCAATTGTGGAAGGTTACAAAAAGGCACGTAGATATGGCTCTCCAGACTATTGAGATATGTAGAAATAACAGTTCAATACAGTATCCGGACTCACCTTTCTTGCTAGCGATCAACCCTCCTCGAGTCGTTCTACCTATGTCTATGTTTAAGGAGGTAATTGAGCTTCCAGAGGAGGACATGAGCTTTAGAGAGCTAGTTCATTTCATGTTCGACGGGAAGCATACTCACCTTGGCGAGAATGTCGACGCCCTTGTATCTGCCATTCGTATTGATCTGACAAAGAGCATCGGAGGTCTCATGCCCATTCTGCAGGACGAAGCTAGAATCGCCTTTGCTACCGTGATGAAGGACGTCAAGGAGAGCTGGATAGCGATTCCCGCCCAGCCCTACGCTCTCCAGATTGTTAGTCGACTCTCGGGCAGAATATTTGTTGGCTCAGAGCTGTGCCGACAGCCAGAATACCTTCGGACATCCACAATGTTTACGGCTGATGCGGCTATGGTACGCAACGACTTGCAGCAGTATAACCAAATTCTGCGGCCTTGGGTCAGTCCTTTTCTGTCCTCGCTGAAGAGAGTCCAGGTTCATCTCCAGGATGCTAAGAGCTGGATGGATCCTGTCATCAGGGACATATTGTCAAACACTGGCGAGAAGCCAAAGACAGTTGCTGCCGGTAGCCGCGGCGCATGGATATCGTGGCTCTTAAAATATCTGCCGGATCATGAGAAGACGTCCACGAAGTTGGGGCTTTTGCAAATGCAGGTAAGATCTCCCATGGACTTTCCAATATATGGATTGACTTGCTAATCTTACCGGGCAGGTTTCGTTTGCATCACTTCATACCACCACCAGCGCAACGACAAACGTAAAAGGTTCTAAAAGAATATTTAAGAACGCATGGCTGACGGATATCACAGGCTTTGCTAGACCTAGCGACCTTTCCTGAGTACGTAGACGAGCTGCGAGAAGAGATTGAGGCAGCAATTGCAGATGATGGAGAGTCAATAGATGAAAATGGTCAGCTTTATTTCACGAAGGCGGCAGTTTCAAAAATGAAAAAACTCGACAGCTTTCTGAAGGAGAGCCAGCGACTTACGCCTTTAGCTTTTGGTAAGTTTGAGTTTCTAAGTTTTACCTCATCACTCTCGCTAACAATCTTTGGCAGATGGTCTCTCTCGAAGACTGCACAAAAATGTCACATTTTCCAATGGCCTAAGACTTCCAAAGGGAATGCTGTTGAGTTTTCCCATGTATGCTGCGCAGTATGTACCGTTCCATCTTTTTTCTCATTTTCAGTTGTGTTGGAAGGGCTATCACTTCCATTCCTTTATAGCGATTGTATTTGCCCACTAAGAGAAACCACACAGTCAATCAGAAAAGAATCCAATTAGCGGCATACAGGCCACGGCCGAGACAGATAGTGCTCCCCTCGACGCCTTCGATGGATATCGATTCTCTCGAATGCGTGAAGTGCCCGGAAACGAGGCAAAGTACCAGGCTACATCCACTGGTCCAGGTCAATTTACCTTTGGTCACGGTACCAACGCATGTCCTGGCCGCTTCTTCGCCCTATATATCATGAAGATTGTCATGATATTCGTTCTACGCAACTACGATATTAGACTTCCCCCGGAATCGCGGGCAGCAGGGCGACCCAAGGGAAAAACTGCCGGGGTTTCTAATTTGGTGAACAGCACAGTGAAGATTGAGGTCCGCGCCAGGGTTTCATCGAATACAAACAGTAGCGAAGTGTAGGTTCTCACTCCAAGGTAGATACCTACGTTGTCGTAGTATCTTTTGGTGACATGGTTGACTTCAAGTACGCGCTGGAAAGAGTATATATATAGTTACTTATTATATTTGTACAACTGTGTATTCTTCGTATGAAGCAGTATACTCATAGTTCACCCTGATTCTATAGATAGTCAAGTTTAAAAACATCATGAATGTTTTGCAACTTTTCTTGTATGTGAATTTTGATACTGTTCACATAAAACTATAAAGTTGTAAGATCGGTGTTTCAAAGAAGGAATCTTCGCCAGTTTTTGTGGGAAATTTGTTTTTTCGTGTTTTTATTTCTCCTCTCATATAGAATTAGCTTAAAGTGAACGAGGAAGGCCCTAGTAGTTTCCTTGTACCGCAGGGCGTAAACCCTTCTAACCCTACCCATGTCCACTTATTTCTTTTTGTTTAATATCAGTAATTCGGCTTTCTATTACCTTTATAGTAAATATACATCCTGTTCGGACGGTAGGCTTCTTATACTAGTACCAGGGGAATATAGTGTTTTTGCTTACATATATACGCGTGTACTAGTATACTTGACTAGCGATTACTACGTGTTTCTCCCTTTCTCCTTTATTTACATAGCTGAATCACTAGAGCTATATTTCGTAGTACTTAGTTATATAGCGCTGAAGATGCCTCCCAAGCCAATATAAAAGTGTTGGTACGAGAGATATTCGTAAATAATGGTATAAAACAGTAGTAACAAAAGCATATAAAAGTTGGTATAATAGTTGATTGATTGATACTATGGAAAGGACGAGTACTGGCTATATGTACTCGTATATGCTAAGCTTTATGACCCACGTGATAACTGGTGGATATATCGTAACACTGGGAGTACTTTACAAAGTAATAAAATAGCCGAAAGACAGTAAATAACAAAGTATAGAACTAACTCCACAAAATATATATAAAACAATAAAATAATATATTACTAGTTCCTTTCTACCCATCTAACTCTATTAATCTTAATATAATTAGTATCGATTAGTTTCTTTAGGGCGCTATTTGACTTCGATTTAGTCATCGAATCGGACGGGTTATCCTTCCCCTCTATTAAAAAGATATTATCGATATCCTTAGATTTAAATATATTACGTAGGCATATTACGTCAATTATTAGCCTCTTCTCCTTAGTAGTTCCTAATTTGGTAATACAATCGAATATAGACTTTAAATTAGTATAAATTTCGAGTAGTATATACTATTCGAGGTACTATATTAAGGTGGTTTTAACGTAAATAGCTATATTGTATCCCTAGCTTAAAGCGTACAATTCTAATACTAGTATACTTTAGGTAACTCTCTTGTACTTAGACGAGTTCTAGTATAAAATATTAGCGTGTCTAGTATAATCTATTAGTACTAGTACCGATCTAAGCTAGGACGTTATATCTAAGTTATTTACGAAGGATCTATTAGTAAAGTATACTAGTTTTAAGGTACTAGGTTATAAAGCTATAAACTTTAGTCCCTAGTCTTTATAATCGATTTACTACTATAATCGCTNCTATATCCGGATTTATAATTTACATAGCGAAGAATAAATCGTATACCGCCTCTAGTTAGTATACGCTTAATATATAGGCTCCTAGGGCTCGAAGTACCTTATACTCCTAAGGGTTTATTATAAGCTGTAATTAATCTTTTATTTTATCCTTTTATATAAAAATAATTAATCTATCTTATTAAAGTGTAATATAGCTTCTATTAAAGTCTATAGGTTATTATACTATAAGAGCCTTATACGGCTTTGATTTAAGTAGTAGATTTATAGTAGTAAATTCTACTTCTTTATATTTAGTAAATAAAGTATTTACTAGTATTAAAGAGTTATCTGTTTATAATCCTACTATTCTAAAGGTACCTGTTATATCTAATTCGTTTATAAAGAAGAGGTATTAATTATAAGTCGATAATTATATACGTAATTACTTAGTATAGTATTTTAAATAGCGGGTATACTAAAATACACCCGCTTCTAGTATACTATACTATAGCTATTTTACCTCGAGTATTTTACCCTTCTATTATAGAATAGGTAGATTAGTAGGAGGATATATATAAAATTAGTATACTAATCGTTCGCTTGTATAGAGGTACGCTTATTATACGTTACGGCTATATAAGGGTAGTTTAAAAAGTATTATAATAGTTAATATTAGTTTCTAGCTTATATATTAAATTATAGGTAATTACGTTATTATAGAGTATTTCTCTTTATTACCCTAGGCTTATATAATAAGCCTTAATTTATCCTATTATTTTATTATACCTTTATCCTTTATATTATAGATAAATTTAGAACCGAATATTATTATATTTAGTAATACTTTAGAAGGATTTATTAGATCGAAAGACTTAAGCTCTTTAAAACCTTTAATCTCTTTAAGGTCCGCGGTACTTAATTTATTATTAGGAGTTTAAGGTTTAAAAGTAATAAAAGTTTTAGCTATAAGTAGGTACTTCCTAGGGTAGCCTCTAGGTTGTTTACTAGTAGCTTCTAGTTAATGTTTTATAGTTATAGATAATTATACTATAGTACTAGCGGAATTTAGTAGTAGTTCGGCAGGTTTTACTATAGTAGTAGAGCTCTTATTAGTAGTACGTAGCCTTAAGAGTCTTATAGGAGGTAGTATATCGCTTAGCTTAGGGGGGTTAATAATACTAAAAGTCTCTTTATTAGTACCTTCTAGGTCTACTTTTTCTTTATAATATAGATAAACTACTATAGTTTAGAAAGGAGTATCCCTATTTAGACTTAGTAGCTTAATAATCGTATTTTCTCCTTCTACTTTTATAAGTAGATATAGGCCTATCTAGCTACCCTTNTATATAGGGTATAAAAGTAGTAGATCTTTCAGGTGTAAGGTAATTAGCCTATTTCGACTAGCTAATACTTATTATACCTAGTATTTTACGTAATAGCGCCTTACTTCTTTTATTACCTTTTACTAAGCGACAGCCCTTTAAATTATATCTATACTAGGGGCGTTATCATTTAATATCCTAGTATAGGTACTATATACTAGTAGAGTAGGGACAAGTCTTAAGGGTCTAGCCGTATCGTTTATAGCTTTAAAGGCTATCCTAAGCCTCGTCCGTCTATTAATTATAAAAGCTTTGTTTAATATAATATCGAAGGCTCGCTGTATAGGTTCGTAGTATCGTTCTACTTATCTAATTAAATTATATACCTCTATAGGGACTAAATTAATAGTTACGTCTATTATTTTAGCGTATATTCAAAACTCTCTACTAGCGAGTTATATACCCTAGTCTATAGTAATTATATCTAGTAGTCCTAAGTATATACAAATCTATTCTCTTAGTATAAGCTCCTATACTATTTTAGCCTTAATATTTACAAGCTAATCGCTAGCTTAATAATTAGTAGCCTCGTCGACTAAATAGCCTACCGGCTTATTCTTAATATAAAAGATATTAAAGTAGACGTTAAAGTTAAATTCGTAATCGTTGTAGATTATAAATTTAAATCGACTAAGGGACTTTTAGTATATTTAGTACTCCTTATAGTAGTTGTTAAGTACTTCTATTACTTTGTAGGTAATGTTAGTATACCTAGCTTGCTAGAGTATTTTATATAGTTTATAGATAGATAGGTGTCCGAATCTTTAGTAGAGCTTTCGAAGCTCTAGTTTAGTTAAGAGGGTTTAGTAGTGTTTTCTATAGAGATCGTCCGTTACTAGCTATTAGTTTTCCTACTAGATGAAAAGGTATCTAAAAATATAGATAGTTAAGTAACTTTTCGAAGCTTTACCCCTATTTATAGTAACCTTTTTAGTAAGGTTATTATATATAATTCTTAGGTAATTAAGGTCCTTAATATATATAATAAAAGGTATATTAATACTAGGTGGTATTACTTAAAAGGTTACTATACTAATAGGAGAGTCTACTTTTACTAAACCTACGTTATCTATCTTACTAATACTATATCTTATATTAGATTAACTAGCTATAGTTTTATCTAATTTAGTAGCTAGGAATAAGGATTTATATACAAGAAACTAGACGTATCTAATAAATAATATACCTGTAGCTCCTATATCTACTATAATACTAAAGAAGTAGGATTTTAGGTACTAAAGTAGTTCTAAGTTTTAACTATAGTCTTTTAATAGATCTATAGTATTTTTAGGGTTAATTAAGTATAAAAGAGCTTTGTTATAAAAATAATTTATTAGTAATTAAGTAGAATTGTTTTTAAGATTATCTAAGGTTACTATAAAAGTAGTTCCTAGGTTTATAGTATTATAGGTAGTATTTTTATTATAGAGGACTATTCTACCGATATCTAGGTCCTTAACATCCTTATAATCTTTAATATTAAGCTTGTCGTTAATCTTAGTAGTATTATTATCTTCTATTTAATCTTAGTCTATATCTATTAGGAAAGTCTAGAATTAGTCCCTTAATATACTAGAGTCGTATTTAGCTCTATACGCTTGGTATAAGGTGTTACTTTCTTCCTTAGAGTAATTATAAGGTCTATAACCTAGTTTCTTATAAACGTAATACTTAAAAGTATTTATATATCTATTATTTCGTAGTATATATCTTATATAAGAACTTTGTCGATAGGGCCGTCTATGTAACTCGCTTCGGTTTCTAAACTATTAATTTATAAATAAAGTTTCTTTTAAAAATTAACTAAGTAATTAATTAAGTATAAAATAAATAGAGGATTAATTATTAGCGTATTCCTAGTTTATAATCGAAGTTTAAAGAGTTTAGATAAAACTAAGAACGTTGTTTAAGGGGTTATTATATACTATACGGTATACTTCGAAGTCTCGGTATCTAATAACTAGGTAGTTAAGGAATATAGAATTACTATAAAACTCTACTATAAGACATAGTCTAATTGTCTCTAACTCCTTTAAATATAGGTTAAAAACCTAGGATAGTTGTAGTTTAGGATACTTTGCTTTTATAGACTATAAAATAGTTGAATTCTAGTCCGCTAGGCTATTAGTTTAGTAGTCCTTGTTTTTAAATCGATCTACTAGTATTTATATAGCCTAGTAAAAAGGTATATTTAAAGGATAGATACTACTATTATAGTATAAAAGAGCTAGTCCTTTAAGTAGGTGCGGTAGTACTAATAAAAGGGCCTGGTTATTATTATTTAGCCTAGCTATTATATAAATATCTATAAATATCTAGAGTTATTCTTAGAAGTTATCCCCTAGTTCCTCGAATTTTATAGATTCCTTTATTATCTTACTAACGTTTACTAGCTCCCGGCTGTATTTGTTAGGTAGTCTTAGCTATAAAATAGCTAGGAGGTCCCTAGCAAGCTATACGTTCTTTATATTAGGAGCAGTTACGTTATAGGCGGCTAGGGCGGTTATGGTCGAAAGTCCTAGTCTAGCCTAGTTTATATAGGAGTAGCTAGTAGTTAGTCTAAAAGTTATAGTATATAGTCCCCTTAAAACTGGTAGTAGAGTACTTATTATACTAGGTTTTACCTTATTATCCTATAGTTCTAGGTATTCGTTAAAGTGTTTTATTAGAGTAATAAGAGTAGGAGACTTTAAAGTTATTACTCTTATAAAGTATTTTATTAGATCGTCGTATATCTATATATATAGATAGTATTAATTAAGAGCATCTTATATAGTATCGTAGTAGGTTATTTGTATAATTAAATTAGCCTCTAACAAATAAACTTCTTAATTTAAAAGAATATTATATAAGTAGGTTACTAAGTTCCTTTTATACTCCTATAGGTCTTATTTAGTCTATCCTATAAAGTTGTCTTAGAAGGTAGCCTAGAGCTTATTGTTATATAACCCTAATATTTCAGTATTATAGTATACTATACGTTTGTACAAGTATTGTTCGTTAGGTGTCTTGGCTTATTATTAAACTACTAGAGAGTTAAGTCTAGATATCCTAGGTTATTAGTACGTAGGAGTATCGATTATTAATAGTATTACTAAAGAAGGTGGTATTAATAGTATAGGTGTGCTAGGTGGAAAGGCTCCTAGTGTTTCTAATACTTCTACTATTATAGGCTAAGTTAGTTATAAATCGATTCCAGCTCCTAACCTAGTATTTACTATACTAATAGTATATAGTATTATAGCTAGGCTACCTAGCTTAATTACTAAAAGGATATATTAGTAGACGTGGTTTAGCCTTAATATACGTCGTATAGCCGCTATAATCATTCGATCGGCGATTAAAGGAGCGGGATTTAAAGGTAATACTTAGAAGGACTATTAAAATTGAAATAGTATAATTTACAATTCTAATCCTCTTAAACTATTAAAGTATTATTGTTAAGGTTCTTCGGTCCTGGTTTAGGGTTTTAGTAACACCGAAGGTAGATTATATATAAAATAATCTATATATTATTAAATGGCGTTTATAGGAGTAGGGTTTAACGGTTAGATAATTATATACTTGTCGGAGTTTAGTATTCGAGTATAATAGTTATCCTTTTGAATGGTACTCGAATAGCTTAATCAAGAGGTCGAGTATTGAAGATAATAATGTAGGAGATTATTGTATACTACCTGAACTTGCGGTAGTAATCTCTCTAATCTATACGCGCTTACTGATCAGTGTTAGTACAAGAGATATTCGTAAATAATAGTATAAAACAGTAGTAATAAAAGTATATAAAAGTTAGTATAATAGTTGATTGATTGATGCTATAGAAAGGACGAGTACTGGCTATATGTACTCGTATATACTAAGCTTTATAACCCACGTGATAACTGGTGGATATATCGTAACAAAAAGCCTTCCTAGAATCCCATGAAAACGTAGTCGGAATAGTAATTCCCGAATCCCATATATACAGTGAAACAACAGCGCCCCAGATATTCTGGCCTGGAATGATTAGTACAACTACAGGTCAGCTATATAATGAATTCGATAACTAACGTAAAGATAGACTTTTAGGCTAATCTTTTAAATACTAGTAAAATATTCATGAACAGTTCAATAATTCATTAACCTAAAACAGTGGCTCGCCACGCTTATTACAACGTAGTATTAACACGAGTGACAGCATTTTAAGATAGGCGTAATGACGTACTAACAGCATGGACCATTTATCAAGCGAAGGGGGAGGAAGGGGAGTCGATTTACTTGCTCTCAGACCAATATGTTGTGTTCAACTGAGTGCCAGTGTTTTGAGAAGTGAATTGAAAAGAAAATTTGAACTTTTTGAACAATATTTACTTCAGAAATCTTTTGGTTCACCTGATTTCGGTCTCGATCAAATCTCAAATCATGTTTTCTCAACATTTGCGTTTGCTGCAGCTTCACAAAGTCTCCCTAAGCCTGACGTAGCAAGTGTGCCATGCTATTAGATGAGGCTATACATATATTATTTCAGTTATCGTCCGTTTGGTTGTCACTTTAGCATTGTGATATTGTTCCCAGAAAGGGGCTTTTAGGTCGAAAACACACATCATATCTGGGCCTGATTTCAGTAAAACTTCCAGAACCGCCTGATTCTTAGGTGGCGCGACCCCAGCAATGCCGTCCAAACCCAACTACGAACCTTTCAACTAAGGCTTTGGCTACAGGTTAACGCCAGACCTGACGAAATTGCGAGACGCAAATAAGCTCTTAAGAACAACCATTACTATCACGAGGTCACCAATTCCGTTTTGAGAATGAGCTCAAAAGGTAACAGTTCGACCTCGATCACGTATCAAACCTCACTAGCATAATATAGAGAACCTTCAGTCAATAACAAGCAACGCAGAACATTTAGTAACGGGAATCCTGTAACTTTAAAGGGTCAAGTTCATATTTCTACGGAAGGGGTTCGCGATACTATGGTTGCCGGAAAGCAACCAAAAGCTCCAGGGAAAGAAAAGCACAATGAAGGCAGGTATTTGATAGTATGAAACAGTGAACGCAGAAGAACTTAGAGAATGACAACATGAGTCTAAGGATGTATCTCAAGCTCTTCTTCAGAAATCCCCAACATTCTGTGGTGTTCCGCCAGCCCTTGCCACTGTATATATATATCCCCAGGACCCGCTATACTGTCAGTCTGACCATATTTATGTGGTTTCGTGAGGAAACCTCTTTCCTACTGCTTGAGTCTTTTGCTCAAGCCACATGATGATAAACTCACAAGCCATCACGTACATAGAGCTCGCCTCGCCCTGGTTTGACTTCATCTCACGATAGAAAGTTCCGAGTTGCTTCATCAACCCTTCTAATTTCCGGAAATGCAACAGCCACAGATGCTGCTTCAGATTATCCTCATCCTCGTCCTCGATCTGCAACACCCCCCATGAAAGCCTAGGGGGGCCGCCCTCGGTTACCATCTTTCGTGGTTCTGGTATTCCCGTTGGTAGCGTGGCCTCGAACCCACGGATAATTTGATATACTAGTATGCCGACAGTTACTATGGCTTTGTCAGAAAACAGTTACCGTGTTTGGAAGGAGCAAAGGGATATTACAAATTGTCATTTCGTCACGCAGGGCATCTTCGGATCTGATGCTTACATTGCACACTTTAATGGCATTTTTCAGCTCAGTCAGGTGAACATCAAATGAAACGGTCGAATTTTCATTAAGCAGTAATGTTCTGGACAAAAGTACATGTAGCTCTACAATGCTTGTATTGCGGCTGTCACCCTCGCTTTTGGAGTTAGATTCCGTGGAAGGTGGAGTGGAATTTATATTTGTGCTCGAATCATCAGACGAAGAATTGAAAAGAGACGGAATGTCGCCATATTCGTGTGGTGTCATCATGGTGGAATCCATATGAAAGGGCGATAGTTGCAACATAGAAGGTAGGTTGAAGCAGTCCGTTTCTCGGTGGACCTGCGTGTCGGAGTTGTTTGTCATATCCAAGAACGCGCCTAAATTAGATGGCGCAGTCATGGAGTTATCTGTCTCGTAGGATGATAGATCAAGGTTGGGTGAAAAAATGAAGGTATCGGTTCCCTGGTGGGCCAACTCCACAGATGCGAATATTGACTCTTCTGACCGGGAGTGTTGAGATGTTTCCGCCGGTGTAGGCTCTTGCTGAACCAATTCAGAGCTTATAGAATTCCTCCAACTACTGCTAACTGGAGCCCCAACCCGTGGAGCGTCCTTGTGTGTACGTCGTGAGAGGCCATATATGCATTGGATGTCCTGTTTCTCGCACCTCACACAGGTTGGCTTTGTTTGTGAGCAACGAACTTTGGACTCGTTACAGGCGTCACACGAAGCACGAAGTTTTTTGTTCTTTTTGTTTGGAATAGTTGGTGACCTAGGAGAATCGGCAGAACACGACATAGTTTGAAAGTTTGTTGTTTCGTCAAAATGTCGAAGATTTCGAGGTCCTAAATTGACGTTACTTAAAAACAAGACTTGTCCAGGCGCATTCTCCAACGGATAGAAGGATGCAAGGCATATATAGTACCTAATCCTCAATACGTATTATTAGCTGAGAATGGTTACGAGATCGGAAAACTCTCTAGACGGGACGGATATAAGAGAAGAGGGGTTATTGTACGTACGTAACCTTACGCAACTGCCTTATTCGGATTTGCGCCGTATTTAAAGTCTGGCCGCTTCCCGCTCATATCAACGCTGCAGAATTATATCATACTTTCCCGGCCAAATGACGAGAGCCGCAAAGAACGTTTGTAAAGGAATGATAGTCGGTGTGCTATTCCTCTACGCCGTCTCTTAATTATTCCTAGATGTTTTCTTTTTCTGACTGTTCAAGATATCCATCTGAACGTCCTTCAGAGTCAAGATTTCGTGATTGAGATCAAAGTGGACGTACTATGCGACAAAGATAACAGCGCTCGTACATATAAGCTGTTGCGCCTAGCAATTTGATTATTATTTTATTTTGCCTTTATCTTTAACTAGTTGTCATACCCTTTTAGATAGCGTTACACTGAATACAGCACTCAATACTACTTCTCCAACCTTGCCAAATTCTAATTTCATACAGCTAAGGGAATGCAAATTAGGGCGCCGAAAGTCCAGTGTCGGAGGGATGAACACCCCCGAAGCTCATGTTACAGTAGGGTCTAAGCAGGGCTGGAATGACATATGGACATTCGACTTATGCTGAATCGGCTTGTACTGTAATAACTCAGCACCCAGTAACAGTATAATGATGAGAGCAAATACACGACACTTATTTTTATATTTTCGTATTCCAGTGAAGCTAAAATCACCCTGATCCCAACCAAAATTTCCGGAATAATCTACTCGCTGTAGGTAGTGATACTTCCTCCGATACAGTGCTTAATCTGGTCGATGCAAGGCAAAATAGCAGAAGTCGGATATCCCAGTCTGTCGATTACCCCACGTTCAGAGTTACATCAGTACATAAGTGGGTACAGTACAGCAACGGGCCACAATCTGCGTAGATCGCATGATAAGAAGTGGATTGAGATGTGAAAAGACTATGGCAGGTTTTGATTTGTTGGATCGGTCTATTATACTCAATTAAGTCAATGTGGGAGAGTGTGGGATTTTGAGGCACTGTCACTCTGTGTAATAGTCAGTGCGTCTTCCTACTGCGCAGCCTTTATTACGAATGCAAGACCAAGGCGCCGAAGTGATAGTACAAGGATAGGTACTACTGAAGCGGTGAGGGGATCGGGGAGACATTGAAATATATACTACAGAACAAAATCTACTTCGTCCCAGGCGAAATAATTGTAGGTTTGCTAGGATGGCTAAGGTTGGCAACAGGGTTAAAACCCCGGGAAAAACGTACAATTATTTCGCCTGGGACGAAGTATATCTCTAATGCACTAATAGTTTAAGAAGCGATCTCACATGGTGGCACTATCGTTAGGTCGTTATGACAAGTTCGTTTACCGGACTTTTAAAACTTAAAGGGGGTGGACAGCCAAGAGTGCACCATGTTACGTAGATCATACCAAAACCTACTATATGAGGGGCGTTTATAATAGCTTTTATGCTGTTTTTAGACAGTTTTTTCTTATTAAGCAGTCCGATTGCGTATTCTATTAGCTAAATCCTATGTTTTTAGCTAAGTTACGTCGCATAATAGTGGACCTATAGTAAAGTGTCGATCTTATTACTCGAGCAGGGTGTGACTCCGAGCTGTCCACCACCTTGAATTTCTCTAATAGCCCTGGCAATAACCACTAGATAAGCGGAGAAATACTCCGTACTTGCTTTAAATCAATTTAAACTACATACTAGTTGTTTTCAAAGGAGGAAGTTTTGTTACTACATCGGGCTAGAATTTTAAAACACTATTGTGGTATGAATTACCGATTACTACCACGGCCACGGCTGAGGCAGAATCCCATATTCTAACGTTGTCACGGCCAGAGAAAGCCATGCGTGAACCTAGAACAGCCGATCTCGGATTCTACTTAGAAGCCCACCCAAACGAGTCCCTGAACTAGGTGTCATGATTGGAGCCGGAAAGATATTTGTCAAGCTTTTGTCGATACCGGTCTCCCATGGAGACAGAGAGTGCAAATTCATGACGTTTTGGATCTCTTCGATCGCATCTGCGATGATCTCCTGGTCCTCGGCAGAAGATGTCACCATGTTTCCAAAAGTACTGGTCATGTCGGGCTCCTCTTCGACTTTAGTGGCCCATCTAATCTCAATTGGCGGTTTTAACCAGCACTCGCCAGCTTCAAACCTTTCGGTCCTCATCTTCTGCCGCAGACGTGTTATAAGGTTCGTCTGGCCTCGCAAACATGTCGTTTCTGGGAGTTCAGTCTGGCTGTACATACCTCCAGAACCCAAAGATTGGTCCGCGACAGTTCGCGCTTCCAAATCGGCGAAAAGGGCTAATTCAATCATGTCGTGGTCTTGGTAAACTTCCATCTGCTCAGAGGCCGAAAGATAATCGAACGGTAACAAACCCACGAACAATCTTCGTTCCCACGTGGAAGTCGTTCCTAACTCTGTCTGATGGATCGTCAAAGACTTGATGTCTGAGAGCAGTAGAACATTGCTGTCCCCTGCTGATATCAAGACACTACTCTCATCACTGCTAGCCTTAGAAGAACCGAAACCTTTCGAAAACTCAAAAGTTCTTTCGGTTCCATTGGGATCCTGCCACTTACCTTTGAATTCCCACGTAGAGCAGGAATCATATTCTGCGTATGCATCGTAATCCATGCATATCTCTGTAATATTTCCTGCCATCTTCTGAATCTTCTTTTTCACAATATCTGTAGTGATTCAAGATACTGCAGATTAATCAATCTTGTGTTGAGAAGCTAATCAGTGTGATGAGGAGAAAATCTCTGGAAAGCCACTGGTTCTTATAGAAAGGAAACAACAAAGAAAACAGCCTTTTGTCGACAAAGGATGAGCACAATGAATTGTATTGTTTCAATGAATAATGTCTCTTAGCCAAGACATGGAGCAGAGAACGAAAATGACAAGAGTTCTCCGGGCAATGGAATTGTATAGACTTAGTCCTTCTCACTGGCTGCTAAGTTCTTCCTAGGTAGCCCCTACAAGACTGCATTCGCATAGCGGGAGGGGGCATACACGTGACTTTAGGTCTTCTGTGAGACCCTTCATTCAAGTGAAACTCCAGGAGGAGGGAGAAGGCAGTTTTCAACTAAGCTTGGGATGATTAGCTTGATGTACTATAGATCATAAGAGACTGTGGTGGCCTGGTGTACCTCTGATGGAAAATTGTCTTACATCAGCATGCGCGGCATTAGAACTCTCTATATCAGCGATTTAGAACATTGGGCTGGTGCGTTTCTTCATTGATCTGATCACTGAGCGTGAATTGAGTTATTCGGCCCACAAGGACTATATAACAACTGCTTGAGATGTACGCAGAGAAAGGCCGAGGTCTCGAAGCCCGTTTGGTATTCTCCTGTTATCGCATGCTTTAAGCCATCCTCTAGGTCATTCCTCAAGAGACGCACGTATTCACTTATACGGAGAGCCAACCGGTACCTGCACTCCAGAAGTTCTCCGCCCCGTACTTCATTCTTGGCGTTTTCAAAGTTATAACTTCCCCACCTCTTTCCCAAGCGTTCTTCCCTTCTTCAAACTGGCAAAGCTCGATCTCGCGAAAGTGAATCTTGCAACCTCAACACACAAACACCACAGTCTCATCTTCAAGAAAGACAATCAATCAGCATGGTAACCTCTATCCTGATGCTTGCCTGATTATTTTCGACTAATGGTGACTTAGATGAGCGAAGACAACAAATCCGAGTCTGAGTGGAGCACTCTCTCAACCCCCGACTCAACAACAGCAGATTCAGGAGAAGTAGACAGCATTGCATCAATTCGCGCTGTTACTCCCACTCCATCGACTGATACATCAGTTGCCAAAGCCAATTCTTCACATACTACTACCGAGGAGCCCCTTGTAAAGGTAGATATCTCAAAAGATGGCAAGACCTGCACGGTTGTAGTTGTCCAGAATGCCAACGTCTCAGGCTTTACTTTGAATTATTCACCTGATACAACAACTCCTGAAGGCTGGGTTGCCACTTTGAGTTTGGCAGATGAAAATGTAAAGCAAACTGCAACTGCTGGCTCGAGCGCAAACGACAAGAACAAGCCAACCCCCCGCAAAGGTGAAGGTAAGAAGAGTCTTGGACCAAAATGGACTACACGTTTTGACGCCTGTTGCCCCTCGGGTTTCGTCGAAGAATTCAGTCTCAATACAAATGAGATCGAGGGTAAGAATCGTGTGGGTAAGATGCTCAAGCTACTCAACGAAACTGGCAAAGTTGAAGTTAGAGTAAATGCTAAGCGAAACCGCTGGGTACGATTTCTCAACAATCTTAATCTAGCCGCTATCCAGAACATCAAAATGGTCTCGATTATTGTCACTTCTGAGTAAGTCTCTAAGTTTTATGTCTTTGTTGCATATGGATTATGGAGCATGAACTGATAATCTACAGTAAACTTCCTCCCGCAGCGGCTCTGCTTTCCCAACGCACAAACCCTCTATTCAAGGCCCCAATTGAAGAACTTTCCATTGAGATTCGCCAATCAGACTTCCAACTAGTAGCAGCGATTCTCTTGAATCTTCTCAAATCTAATAATACCACAATTCGCAAGTTATTCATCAAGCTACTCATGGACGCCAAGGATGAACACGAGTTTGCAGATCTCGTCTCGGAGACTGTCAAGGAACTTAACCTCAAGAAGGCAGGCAAATGGCCAAAGGACCTTTGGCTTGCTGCTGAAGGAAAGAAGTCACTTCCTCCTGTCTTCAAGCTCCTTTGGAAGCGGGTTGTATGAGTAGGTCAATCGATATACGACGCAAATCTCCACTGCTCTAGGCGAAGGCTTGGCCTGTTCTGGTGGATGAGAGGGACAAAAAAACTGGTGATTGATATGGTAGGATCGTTTCTTGAGGCGGACATCATACTCGGAGAACATTATCAGGGCGATAGGTAAATGAAGGAATAAACTTTCGTGGAATGACATACTTGTGAAGATAATTGCTTCAGTTTGACAGTTTGAGGGTAGGGAAGCTTAAGTTGATACGTTTCTATTGTCTGAATATTGTAAAGTAAAAGTATCTCCACGTTGAAGTAGCATTGGTATTAAAGGTTACAGTTTGCCCTACGAGTAATCTATTTAAATCCGAGTATCTCGCTAAGTCAATCGCGAGTGTGGTCTGCAAAAGGGGGACCCCACCACGCCCACTTGAGTTGAGCCGGAGTATAGCCGCCATCGCATCTCACCCCCACCATCATCATCACTGCACACCAAGGAAAAAAGAGGATGGGCGCATTGCAAGACAACATCCTTCACAACCACCAATCCACCTATTGAAGATGGGAAGAGAACCTCTCATCGGCCTCGTAGGCAAGCCCTCGTCAGGCAAGAGCTCAACACTCAACAGTCTGACTGATGCCTCCTCCAAAGTTGGTGGGTAAACCAAATGCGATCCGTCTCCAATATTCGAACTTGCGCTCACAAGTCCTGCAGGTAATTTTCCGTAAGAAAGACCTGCCGAATCACACAAATGGCACATTCTAAATCAACTGATAATTCTGGCAGCTTCACAACGATAGACCCCCAGCGCGCGATCGGATATCTGCAGATTGACTGCCCTTGCGCCCGCTTCAATGTCTCCGATAGATGTAAACCGAACTACGGCGCATGCATTGAAGGACGACGGTCTGTTCCCATAGAGCTTCTGGACGTTGCGGGTCTGGTGCCGGGAGCACACGAGGGAAAAGGGCTGGGAAATAAATTCTTGGACGATTTGCGACATGCTGATGCGCTCGTACATGTGGTAGATGTGAGTGGAACAACAGACGCCGAAGGGAAAGCGACAAGAGGATACGATCCTTCACAAGATATAGTCTGGTTGCGATCCGAAATCGTTCAATGGATTCTCGGAAATTTGATGCAGAAATGGGGTTCCATTAAGAGACGACATATTGCTGTCAAGGCTACGGCGGTTGAAACTCTCCAAGGGCAATTTTCGGGATATGGATCAACCTCTGCGGTCATCGCTAGAACGCTGGATAAAATGGCACTGAAGGAGCCGCTCGAACATTGGAGTGACGAGACTGTTTCCAAAGTTGTAAACGCGTTTACTGACGAGAAATTTCCTACTGTGATTGCGCTCAACAAAATTGATCATGCCGACGCGGACAAGAATATCAGCAAGATTGCAAAAATGCAAGATCCAAAATCCATCGTTCTGTGTTCTGCTATTTCCGAGATCTTCCTTCGAAAATTAGCCAAACAAGGCTTTATTAAGTACAACGAGGGATCGGAATTCGTCGACACGAGAGAAGATCTAATCGCTGATGGCGATCCAGAAGGAGGTGGATTGAAAGAAATGGACGAGAAACTGAAAACCAGGCTAGAGAATCTTAAGGATATGGTCCTCTATCGATTTGGTTCTACAGGAGTCGTGCAGGTTCTTTCTCGAGCAGCAGAACTACTTGGATTAGTACCCGTCTTTCCCGTGAGGAATGTCTCGAGTTTTTCCAGTGGTGCGAGTGGCAGTAATGCAGTTTTCAGAGACTGCGTTCTAGTCAAGAGAGGCACCACTGTCGCTGAATGTGCAAGAAAGGTTATCGGTGATGCACCTTTGGCATATGTTGAAGGTGCCGGTGGTGTGAGAGTTTCAGAAGATGATTTGGTCAGTATCGGGAAGAATGATGTAAGTCTATTTGGTCAAAATCCACCCATGTCATCACTAATTTTTCCAGATCCTCTCATTCAGAGTTGGTCGGGCTTGAGGAAAACTGGTAATAGGGATCTGGCGTTCAATGGGGCAATTTGCATAGCAATGGCGTTCAGAATTGGAGGATGAGATATCAAAATGGTTGACTTATTTTTGCATCGAGATGTTTGCTCAAATCAATCTCGTGTCTCGGTGGGGTTTCATTCGCTTTCCGAGCCCGAACTTGTCTGCCTCTCTGTACTAGCTCACAGTACAAACTACTAGGCCAGTTTTATCAAACGTTAGTTCATTTAACGGTAGCATAATATATAAACAGCGCAGAAAATCCATGTCGAGTTCTTTGTGAAATCCTAATTCGTTGGAGGAACGGACGTCACAGAAATTGAGCATTCCAAAGCCTATACCGTTGCCGGCTAGTATGCTAGCAACCTCCTGAAGATCGCGATACCGACTAACAACCTGATTCACTTGGTTTGAAGTAAATACTTTGCTGTGTCTATAAATACTAATACCTACCTTTTACTAATTATAAATTAACCTTTGAAAGTAAGAACTAATGATTTTCAGAGAGGGGAGTTTACGTTATGTAAATGTTTCAAAAGCGGTAAATTACCCCTATTCTTTTCTATCGTATTCTTAAAAGAACAACGAAGAAGTTGCAGTTGGATCACGGCATAGGTTGGAAAGTAAACCTCGCCTGCCCATGAAAGGGCCTTGAGGAATAGTAGGTAGCTGCTAGAGAATCTGCAGGAAAGTAAGTAAGCGATGAGCAGATAACTTGCTTCAAAAACTTCTTGAAAAAGATAAGGAAAAGAGAAAGACATGGGTGAAAGCAGCAGACACAGCTGGGTTTATGGCGGCGCGGGATACAATTAAGCAGAGATTTCAAGAATTAGCATGTTTTATTAAAGCTCTATCTCGATCTTCGTTGACCTTCTCTCTCGGTTATCAGACTTCATTTGTGACCTTACATACCAAGTTCCCTATAATAGCGGAAGAAGAAAGGACAACGTCATAACATCATATCACTATTACAAATCCCTATTATACAAATAAAACCCAACGATTAAAGAGGCTATAGCCTTAGAGCCAATTGTTACATCTACACCTATTCCACGGAGTCAGACGGCGTATGTACGTCCTATGTAATAATATCGTCTGGATCGTCAAAACAAACTAAGCGAGGCCACAATTCCTGCTCCGCTACTCCCCAGCGTGGGTACCACAAATCACCTCTCCACGCTCTCCTTAATATACGCAAACAAAAGACTACACAGTGAATACCCCTCATCATCCCACTTCCTATGCGTAATCAACATAACTCCTCTAAATATGTTACATAATATCCTCATTTACTCCAATATCCAGGCTAGGAGTTTTGATTCTTCTACGAGTAGACTTTTAGAATGAGTATTTGCATTACAGTATAAGAAAGGTAGAAAGCAAGAGGATTACTTCATGTAACTTTTGATATATAGTAAGACTCACTCTCTTCCTTTATCAAAATATCATAGGGTTGTCTTTTAGTAATGCGATACTCCTTATACGAAAGGATATAAACATACTTGAGCCCGCAATTCGCTTAGTAACTTAGTTCGCTTACCAGACCCGAGACCATGATTTCGAAAGACAAACGAAGTAGACATCTTGAAATTGTGGTTCTTTCTTGGTTGAAAGAGAGTCGTTATTCATTAATTCTCAGACCTTCATAGTTTTGTAGATAAAATATGTAATATAGGTGACAAACGAAATGTTAAAAACATACACCGCCCAGTCGCCACAATAGAACAGACCGTTATATAATCTCCAAAGACCTCAGTTCTGCGTCTTTAAACCATCCCTTCTTACGTGGAATTTGGAGAACACCTATTCTCCTGTACCTTCCCGGCATTGACGGTCCGCAAGACTCGAGAACCATAGCAAATTGGAGACTAGGCCTCCGTCCATACTCCGCCCCACCGAGCAAGATACAAATAACCTCGTTTGGCAGTGACTCTCTGTAAAGGTCTCTGTGGAATTTCCCAGCAATTTGATCGCCGAAAGATAAGCCATTCGTCACCATGTCGTCTGACATATAAAACTTTGCCCTATAAAACTTATTGATTGTCTGAGGACGGCCAGATTCTGTCATGCAAGATATACAGAGACCCTTGACTCGCAAAACCGCGTCGTCAATTGTTAAGAATGAAACGACTTTCCATTGTGCTGCTTGGAAGCTTGTCCAAGAAAAGGCAGCATCCTTGGTAAAAGAATTCCGAATCGACGTTATTATGGGCCATTCTGCGCTCCTCTGTGGATCATTCTCCAAAGATGCCCACGACCACGTCGGTATATATCGTGTCGCTGTGTTCTCAACTCTTCGACTACTTGCACAACCTTGTTCATTGTTCCACAGCAGTCCACTGGCCATTTCATATTCCCAAATGCCGGCTATACAATGACTCTTCATCACAGGAACCAAATAGCTTGCAATTCCTGACAATGCAGGCAGCTTATCCAACTGATATGTAATTTTCATTCGCGTAAATTCTCTGACTATATCGAGCCATGTTTTGAAAGCCTCCTCTCGTTCGAGTTGTCGTCGAAAAGCTTTCGATAAGGAGCTTCTTAGCCGGCCATGATTCCGGATGTCAAAACGAGTCCCAGTAAAATAGTCACTTTTATTCTCTTTCCAAGCGTAATAGCCACACTCACAATCCCTGGATTCTTGACAGTCCCATATCATCTCTTCGGCGTGAAAATGAATTGTGCGACGAGAAAGATATCTTTCTTGAAAAGCCCACGCTCGAGACCATAGTGGTACATCTCCATGACTGTAGTCGAAGCTAGGATGGGCTTGAGAGGTGTAACGAGCATGGATTTCGTGGCCACACGGGTCGTCTTCGCGCCGAAGGTGAACGGTGGAAATGGATTTGCCCCCAAGTTCCGGAGAAAACCTTGAGAAAAGACATCCCATGGACCCAGACGAGGCACTGGCTGCTGCAATGGTTAAGTACGCCTGTGAATATACTTGAGCCATTTTCACGGACTCCTTTTCCCAATCTGAAAGGTCATCCTGAACAATACACAGCGAGTCAATCCATAGATAATTGATACCTAGGGAACGAGTGGTTTGTATTGAGTCTTGGAAGGTCTTCGACAGAGAATCCCAGGAAATGCCGTGGAGTCGTTCTTCAAGGGTAGAATTGGTTGTCTTAAGAATTCCCGACTGGTCTCCCCAACAGTGCGATAGGGCGACATATTTCTGCTTGGTCGATGGTGCTTGTATGAGCCTCAAACAGGGAGAATCAATTGATCCAATAAACAACAGTCGAGTTGGCATCTCCGAAGATTCGTCTTCACAACATGGATGTGAGGCTTCACACTTTTCTAGATTTCTCTTGATGAATCGAGTGCAAGTGGTGATATCAAGTATCGGAGGTCGATCAGGTGCGGTCCCAAAGGCGTTTACATGGGGGGACAATCCTTTGCGAGCGTGTTAAATTCAGCTGCGAGGAAGGGGGGAAGNGGATTGGAGAGAAAGGACAAGATCTCCATGATCCGCGACTAGTGGCTTTGATAGTTGCAAAATTGCATCGGTGATATACCGACAAATGCGGCATGATTTTTGCTCAAATACACTTCCACATCTCATGGTCAAAGTTGGATTTTCACCATACGGCAGAAGATCTGGTCTAAGATCGAAGCATACGCGACAAGCCGGAGGACTCGCTTCTGGCCGTCGGCGCTGAGAGAGGCCCTCATGTGGACCATCCCCAGACGCATCTTCTCTTCCAGATATGCTCGCCATCTTACCATCTGTCGCTCTGTCGAAAGCTATCAAGCATCGCAGAATTTCGAATATGGCGTAGAGCTGAAAAGGATTGGGGACTATTTGAGGACTGGGTGTTTGTAGCGGGGTTTCATGGTTACCATGAAGTGAGATGGGAATAGGTAAGTAGGTAGCGAGGTAGGCTTGTATGCATCGTAATCGTAGTCATTCCTTCCCTGACCCCGCTGTCATACATATCAAGCCTCATCATTGGGCAGGAACTACTGGCACGTTACACTAAACAGGCAGACAGGAAGGCGTGACCTCCAATTAGCTAAAATAAGTCGCATGCATATTGTAACGGTAGATTGCCATTACCCGACACTCCGTAGGTACAGACATCGAAAACAAAATCATTCCAAAAGACTCGTATAATCGAACCAACAATACCAATTAACAAGGTTAAGTAACTTACGAAGTTCTTTCTTAACCGAAATGCTCCAAACAACTACACACAAGGCATGAGAAAACATTGCGATAATCCCTAATACACGAAAAGATTAACGGAAGATCAAACCTTAGGACTACTAAATAAACGCTTCTGGAAAGGAGGAATAAGCGAATACTTTAGCGCGGGCTTCGTGGGGACTACCCTGTTGAAGATTTGTTTCCTGGGAGGGTAGATTTGGACTGAAATGAAAAAGTAGCTCCAAGGAATTCTTCCTTAATTTGCGATACCTATAACTTGTAAATATACAGAAAAATGGCACCACAAGAATAGAAAGAAATAAGATAGACAAGAGGAAACAAAAATGAAATACCAGATTTTTATGAGCCAAAAAACATCCATTGAGCCAAAACCAAACGGGTATCTTTCAAAAAAATCCATTCCCCCTAACTAAGCTCAATCCTCCTCCCCTTAACCAACCACCCACCCGCCATCTTCCCAACCATATACCCCGCATACGCCCCCGTAACAATAGTAACAGGCCACTTCTGCCACTCGCGATCCCAATCCAGCGGAATCGGCACAGCACCCAACCAAGCCCCGAGAAAACACCCCACCGCACCCCCAAACACCTCATCCATCGGGCTATAAAACGAGGCAATCTCCCTCCATTTCTTGCCATCCGCGCCGTGGACGTAGACTAGTGGGAACATGACGAGTAGAGCGACATGCGACGAGGTGAGGATGGTGTGCAGGAGGTGTGTCGAGATGGGGGCTCCGAAGAGGATTTGCAGCGCTGTGAGAAGGGGGATGGAGGCTAGGGACATGATGAGGGCGAAGAATGCGGTCTGTAGATACTGTTAGTGTATAATGTGCGGATTTCAATGGGAGAGGGATGTACCAATGGTCTTGCGACTGGCGTCGAGCCATCGTTCGTCTTTTTTGCGCCAATTACTTTCTTCGCGGGCTTGATATTTTGCCCGGTAGGTGGGAGACAGAGTATCACATAGCCGATTTGGACTAGAGACACCAGTAATAGCGAGCTTAGCAGCGTCGAAGCTGGATTTTCCACCAAGGCCGGGAATCGTATATAGAATCCTGCCAGCAGGACAGCCGGATGGGCTTGGGAAATGATTCGCGCCAAATCGTTAGGGAGGAGTTCAACGGGGAGAGACGGCTTTACAGGAGGGGTGCCCGCCGGTGTCGTCTTCGTGGTGGCGGACATTGTAATGGGATCAATGAGTGGCATGGAAGTGAGGGAAGATGCTTGGTATATAAATCTGGCATACGCGGTTCGGAGGGTTGAGCTCTTGGGCGACGAATGGGGAGATGACGGAGGGTCATGCGCCGATGACCGGGATGCGATGCCGAGAGGGCACCGCCACCCGAGTAATTCGTCAGAAGCTCCGCTCGCTATTCAACCCAACCATATTCCCGTCAACATTCACACGAGATTCGTCATTCCTGTACGTACGTACTCACGGATACATCTTCTGGAGCTGGGAAGAAATTCATTCACAAAACTCTAACAAAGTTGAAGGAGTTTGGGAAATTCAGGAATAAAAGATGTCCGATAACCCAGTAAGCCGTTACTTTCCCCTCCCCCTTCATGCGCTACGCTACGTCCCTCTAGCCTCGTCGCAGACCTCAAGCTTTAGCCTCCTGCTAACCACCACTTCTTCTTTCTAGCTGAAGAACTCCTCTGTACCCGAATCACCCACAACCGTTCAACCATTCGACATGGATGACGACGATGTTCAAGAAACTGGGGTGTTGAGTAGCGAGTCGACTACAGCTCCCAAAGTACCCAAACCAGCAACTGTTGAGGATGCTCCTCCACCAAAGCCCCCGCGCCCCCTCAGCGCCCAGCAACAGACGGAAAATACTCTCAAGGAAGCTTTTCCATCTGTTGAGCTGGCTGTGATCAAAGCTGTTCTGAGAGCAAGCGGTGGGCGTGTGGAAGCGGCCTTCAACGCTCTGCTGGGTAGAATACCCTCCCCTTTTCTTAATATACTATCGTACTGACCTATTTTGATAGAAATGACTGACCCCGATGCGGTCATTCAAGAGGAGATTCCACCGCCTCAACCTCCACGCCCAGCACCTGCAGCCCAAAGTCAACTTGAAGCCGACGAACAGTACGCTCGCCAACTGGCGGAACAATACGGCGGTGGAGGATCGTCTTATGCCCCACGTACGAGTAGTAGAGGAGATAGAGGAGATACCCGTGCGAGACAACAACGACAAAATGAGTTCCGCGAAGAAGAGCACAGTTTCTTAGATGACGACCTACCTATCATTAAGGAGAACCTGAAGAAGGGATTTCTGGAAACCCAGACTGTTGTCAACTCATGGATCACGAATTTAAAGAAGAAGATTGATGGAGATGATGGACCACCACCTAATGAGATGGGTTACAGTACTGGACCGGATCCTTACCGAGGTCGTAGGGGCGAAGATTCGAGGCAGAGTGGAGACTATGCCCGATATGACGCTGATCCCCACGTCCTCGGTGACGATTTCGCTGGTATTCAGTTGAACGAGGACGGCAGTAAGTGATTCTGCACTAGTTTTGTTATAGTGTTCTAACATTCTTGAAGGTGCCGCTCGTCGCTCGACCCGCCCGTTGGCTAACCCAGACCTCTTCAAACCCACTCCAACCCCACCTAAATCAACAGATGGACGCAAGGTTGCTTTCCAAAGTCGGCCCATCGAAGATCTGGACATTTACAACACCTCACCCAAACCTGGAGCTGCAAAGGAAGCGAATGCTGGCAAGCAGAGCAAATGGCAGCCGCTTTCGGCAGTTGATCCCAATCCAGTCGGCGAGGCGGACAACGATCCGTTCAGTCTTGGTGACAGTGAGGACGAAAAGGAAAGCAAGGATCGGGTCGGAGGAAAGGAGGTTAACAAAGACGATGCGGAGAGGTTGAAGAAGGCCGCTGCTGAAGCTATGGCGGATAGTATTGGCGAGCCCGCCCGCAAACCCGAAGCTGCTGAAACGGTTGGCACCAAGGACAAGATTGCGGATGAGAAGCTGAGTGGCAAGTCTTGAGGATTTGGAGGGTTGCAGAAGTTGATTTTATCTATTGAATATTGATTGATTGAGTGAGTGTCTTGGGAGCGCGGGTATTTTGTTTATAGCATGATGATATCCTCCAACATTTCTTCCATGTGCAATTCGGTACTCGTATGATTGAACAGTGGGATTGTGGTTTCCAAGTTGGATTGCGGTATACGTATTGGGATGTTGAAATGGCCTCGGGGTGGAGAGGGAAGAATTGACCCAACACAGTAAATGATATCTCAGCCTTCTGCTCCCCACCTCGCTGCAGTTGCATTGCATCGTCACATCAGGGCCTTCCGTAGCCAAAGGTGGTAGCCTTGCCAAGACATTGCTCTCCCCTCGTTCCAGTCCCTGGTCACACGTGGGTGCAATGATTGGGCGGTGTTGGCAGAAAAAGAAATCTGCCGACCCTTGCACGGAACGTCACAGCTTGCTCGAAAAGATGGCAGCTCCAAATGAGGTCAATTTGTATGTGTGAGTAGCTGTTAGATTGCCCAACTAGTCGCAACTTCTCGTGGATAGGTAAGTGACACAAAGGCTCAGGTAACTTCTCACTTCTCTCTCTTCCCCTCTCTTCGCCTATTGGTTCCGGGTGGCAGAACTACCCCTCACTAGTCCTCTTTAAGCTTTGTCCCTGGTGGTCCAAGTCTCTTTTGACAACGCAAACGCCAGACTATCGTGACTTTTTGGTGGACGTGGACAACTTCTTTCTGAGCAGCTCCGTAGCCGATCTCCGGGCCAGCAACGGTACCAGGTACGGACGGCAAAGGGAGGATTAGTCTGCATGTGGATGGGCCTTTCTCCCATACTGCCTTACTACACCTATACCTGGTACATCCGAGTCACTTTCTATGACCAAACTGCTCCATAGCCATACTCCATACTCATACCTCCCTAGTCGGTCCTCCCGTCATTCTGCCCTCCCCTCGTAGGTCTTGAAGTCGTTCTGCCCCCCTCCCCCCACCAACGCTCACCTCTCATTTCCTCCCGTCGCCTTCTCGAATTCTTGGGACTTCGGACCTCTCCCGCTCACCAGCCAAACACACCTGCATCCACCGCCAACCACTCACTACGCACGTGCAAACAGCTTCCTTCTCTGACCGGCAGCTGGTCCCAAAGCTCAGGCACGGTGTTTTCTTCTTTTCAACCTCAAATCTACTTTTCTTCATTTTCAACTCAATTACCGCTCTGGGCATCACATCGTGGAAGGGACCCGACTCTCATTTAACCGACGAATTCGTCATTCTCAGCCTCGCTCAACAACCACTTACCACAACCCACCCGCACTCGTATTTGTTAGCCAGTAATCATGAGATTTTAGGACGGAGCTGGTGTCACTTGCGTCAATAATATACCTAAATCGGTATCTCTCAACGGAGCCTTCCAATTTCTCTACAGCCACTCCTTCGCTCATCCTCAAGGGTGTAGCGGGTCCTAGCACCGCATTATGTACGTCTTAAACATCTTGCATCCCCGAATTTTAATCATGGGAGCTTGCATGCTTAATCTCTCTTGCCTTGGCCTTGGGATGTGTGAAGACCAACTAACTAATACTGACTCGTCTTCTATTGATAGGAAGTTTGGCAAACAGATTCAGAAGAGGCAGCTTGAAGTTCCCGAGTATGCAGCCAGCTTCGTAAACTACAAGGCGCTGAAGAAGGTCCGTCCAGAAGATTCCTGGTTGCACAAAAAAGCAATATTTCAAGCCTACTCGAGTGATTATCAACCAAACACTCGGACATGTGTGCTGACATACTGGTGCCTGTAGCTGATCAAGAAGCTCTCTGCCACGCCAATTATCCTTTCTCAGAACGATCTTCACCGCCAAAGTCATGTTCCTGATTCTCAAACTGCTTTGCAGGCAAACAAGGCTACATTCTTCTTTCAACTGGTAGGTCATGGCCTCGGAATATAAGACCCCATGCTGAGATGAGTGTACAGGAACGAGAGCTAGAGAAGGTCAATGCTTTCTACCTTCAAAAAGAAGCCGAGGTTTGAAACATTTTTCATACTGATTTCCGAGACTCAGTTAACACAGAATAGCTCAAAATCCGCCTGAAGACCCTCCTAGACAAGAAGAAGGTTCTTCAATCTCGAACCGCAACTGCTTCTCGACGATCCGCCAAATTTACAACCTTGGAAGAGGGATTTCAACAATTCGGAAATGACCTCAATAAATTACAGCAATTCGTCGAAATCAACGGAACAGCATTCTCCAAGATCTTGAAGAAATGGGACAAAAGCTCCAAATCGAAAACCAAGGAACTTTACTTATCTCGTGCTGTCGAAGTTCAGCCATTCTTCAACGCGACAGTCATCAGCGAGTTGTCTGATCAAGCAACAACAAGTCTTCAGGAGTTGGGCGCGTGGGTGGAAGGAGATCATGTTAGTTTCGATCGAAATCCAGACCACATCGTGAGCAGCCAGCATCTACTGGGAACCGATGAAGGTGACGCCGATAGTCTTCTCCTGGAGACTGTGATTTCTGGAAATCTGGACTCCCTGAAAGATTTGCTTTTACGGTTGAAGACGGCTCCAGACCCAAATGGTTCTCGCGGTGTCGCATTGTTGGAACGAATTACAAGAACTTTTCTTGCTGCGATTAATGAAGCGCCGGAATCTTCTCTGCAACTTCTTCTGGATACTAACCTTGTTGATGTGCAATCTGAAGATGATATTAACGAACGAAATTGCCTTCATCAAGCTGCTATTTATGGAAGTTCTTTCGTCCTCAAAGTTGGCCTTTCTACTGGCGTACTAGTAAATCGCACAGATGTTTATGGTCGTGTGCCACTTCATTACGCCTGTATGCATGGCCGGTTGGATATGATGGAAGCTTTACTAAATGGTAAAAGTCAGAATCCCCCTTTTCTTGCATGCGCTAAGCGAAAACAGCCGACACTACAACAGTTGATCTTATTGACCACGACAACTTTACGCCCCTCATCCATGCCATTATTCATGGTCATCTTGAGTGTGCGCAAAGGCTGTTAGTACGATCTGCTCGTCTAGACCCCAGCTCGGATACAGATCACGTACCGCTGAATTTGGCCTGCGAGCATGCTTCTGTTGAGATAGTCGAGCTACTTTTGAAACATGGTGCAACCATTCTACCCGATGCAGAAGGCTTGTACCCACAGCATCTCGTTGCGAGATCTGGTCAAACTCCGCAGCTACTTTTGCTTCTCAAGGATTACGGCGCCGACCTGGATCAAATCGATAAGCTTTACTCTTGGACCCCATTATTCCATGCAGCGAGCGAGGGCAACGTTCCATGTATGCAAACACTACTGGATGTTGGAGTGAAGACTAGTCTTTTGGATGAGAAAGACCTTTCGGCAATGTACTATGCAGCATGGGAGGGACATTTGGAGTGCATGCGATTACTATCTTCAATACCGGTTGAGACCAGAAAACAGGCTAGTCAGGCAACGCAATTTGATCTCACAATGGGAAGTAGTGCTCCTATGCCTATGAGTATTGATGCAGATGGCATTCCCGAACTCGAACTACCACCTCCTATCATTCCCCTTCGCCGTTACGGTCATAATTTCCTTGACACCAAGACTTTTATACAAATCAACTTCGAAGAGAACGGCGAACAGCCTATGATCTTTTTCCATGACAGTAAATATCCCGCTTCACGTCTTACGATATCCTCGAAACTTTCCGATTTGATACCCAAGAATATTCTTCTTCCATTTCAGGAAGATACCCGACTTGTTTCTTTCCAGATTGATAATTTAGAATCTTTTGCGATCGATTTCGAGGTGTTTCCTACCTATGGCGCGAAACTAATTGCCAAAGCTGTCGCATTACCTAGTACATTTCGAGCATTATTGAGCAGCTCTGGACGATGCTCCCTAGCCCTTATGGACCCGAGATTAAGAGCCATTGGACAGATGACATTTAATTTCCACGTCATTAAACCTTTCCAGGGTAAAGCATTGGAGATTACGGATTTTGAAACTTATTGGAAAGCTACTAGTCAGTTTGACCACAAGCCCAATGCGTTCATAACTGGGTCAAGTTTATCTGGACAATACGTACAACTTCTCGTTCAGCATACCTGCGATGGCGTTCCCGTACTCTGGCCAAGATGGACTATCGATTACATGGATATTGAATTTCCAGTCAGTCGTCTTACATATGCGCAATTTGTCAGTGCTGGATCTCGACGCGCGAGAAAAGCTGAAGATATTTCGACGTTACCAAATCTGTCGCCAGATAGTATTGAGCAAGTTCATCAGATCCTATCAAGCTCGGCTGTTTCTCTCAAGGACGCATTGGACCTTTTGCCACGAGGAATGAATGCTAATCTTCAAGTTCTTTATCCTTCTGTGGAAGAAGAAAAGGCACTTCGCCTTGGCCCTGTTGTCGACATCAACTCATTTGGGGATGCAGTTCTGGGCGTTGTATTCGACCATGTTCGAACACTCCGGGAGCAACATCCGGACTCAATGAGATCTATCGTCTTCAGTTCGTATAACCCTACGGTCTGCACGGCACTGAATTGGAAACAACCAAATTATCCAGTTTTCTTGTGTAATGACTTGGGGCGGGAAGGTGAGGTGATTGGTGCTTCGAATGCGATATCTAGTAGTGGGAGACGAACGACATCGATCAAGGAGGCAGTGAGAATTGCGCAAGACAACAACTTTATGGGCTTGATTTGCGTTTCTAGACTCTTGGTAAGTTCATCACCTCCTTCATTCCATTATATCAAAAAAGATACCATCAGAGGAATCTGCTAACGTTTTTTGTGATAGGATATGGTCCCAGCGTTAGTTGAAGCCATCAAAGCTCAAGGGCTGGTTCTCGTGATGGATAGAACTGCCGAAGCATCAGAGCGAATGGATCTCCATGATCCCTTCCCTCGACTTCCCGAGGGTATTGATGGGGTTTTGAAGGCGAATGGGGTGTTGAGGTTTAATGAGAGTATTGATATGTAATTTAGAGTGGACGTGGGTTAGGGTAGATTGATTGAGGATGGGATAATTCAAGTTTTTGAGACGAGTTTTTTTGGTGGGGTGTTTTTTGAGTGATGAGGTTTTGATGATGATAGGATTAATAGAGAAGTGAGATTGTAAGTTAATGAATGGTTTT
This sequence comes from Hymenoscyphus fraxineus, assembly GCA_900184765.1. Taxonomy (NCBI): domain Eukaryota; kingdom Fungi; phylum Ascomycota; class Leotiomycetes; order Helotiales; family Helotiaceae; genus Hymenoscyphus; species Hymenoscyphus fraxineus. The sequence goes on from LT855415.1 coordinate 2,388,398, forward strand.
AATGGAAATAGTGAATTGTGTTTCGTCGTTGAGGAATTCACTTCACTTCGCCAATCCACGTGTAGGTAGTTGGTACCTGCAGCGTCAGAAACCCAAATAACCCCGCCATAACCCCGCTCTTGCAGGACCCCTCCAAACACCACCTCTCCTCCCTTCTAATCCCATACATATCAACCACCAAACTCCACCACCATCCACATCCAAACCAAACCAAAAACCTCCTCACACACACACAAAAAATGTCAAACTGCCACTCCGAACACTCTTCTCACGACCACGACCATTCCCATTCCCACGGAGGCGATGAACACGATCACACCGACGATCTCACCCCCGCGCTCCAATACTCTCTCTACCAACACATCGATTTCGACCAGGTTACCACGCATAACGAGCGGGAAACGGGATCCGGAAGGGGGGTTGTGAGGAAGACGTGGGGGGAACGGATGAGTGAGGTTCCGGTGGTGGTTAGTGAGAATGGTAGGAGGGTTTTGGTTAGGGTTGTGTGAGTTTTTTTTGTTTTTTGGAGTTTTTTGAGGGGGAGAGGGAGAAGAAAGTGCTAACAAGAAAACAGGTTTACCGGACAAGTAAGGTTACATGCAATCCTCCTCCGCACATCCACCTCCCCCTCCGCCCCCCGCACCCTCAAACTCTTCACCAACCGCGCAGACCTCGACCTCCTCTCCATCCGGGACATGGAGCCCATGCAAGAACTCCACCTCCCGCAAAGCAACGGGGTGCAGGAGATCCCTGTGAAGCGAGCGAAGTTCTCACGGGTGCAGGATTTGAGCTTGTATTTTGAGGGGAATTATTCGATGGCTGAGGGGGAGGTGGAGGATAGTGAGGATAGTGAGGGGGAAGGGGATGGGGAAGGGGATGGAAAGACGAGGATTTATTATTTGGGGTTTAAGGGTGATTGGATGGCGCTTGGGAAGGCGCCCGAGGGGATTCTG
>LT855415.1:2404129-2446883 GCA_900184765.1 Hymenoscyphus fraxineus
AGGAAGCTTGAAACCCACCGCCCTCGCGCTTGGCATGACTTCTTCGACGGCCTTCTTTCTTCCTTCCACGTGCTTATTTCTCCGTTTTCTCGCTCGCGTATCCTGGTTGGTCCACCGCGGGGCAATTTGAGGATGGGGGGGTGGAGAAGGGTGGGGTGGGGTTACGAGACTAGGACGCGAAGATTTGGGGGACTGTACGAGTATGTATGAAGAGAGAGAGAGAGAGAGTGAAAAGGGAGTTGGACGGAGAAATTGAAGGATGGATATGTGATATAGAAGCTTGTGTAATGAATCTGTTTATATATGGAAAAATGGAAAAATGGAAAAATGGAAAAATGGAAAAATGGAAAAATGGAAAAATGGATGAAGTTTTTGTAAAGAATAATCAATCTAGTTAAAAATCCTAGAGTCGCGATATGGATTTAATCCTCGTTCCTCGGATCCCCAAAGAGAGAGACTCTTACAGACCTGGGCACGATAAAAACGTTGGCATATCGGGAGGGTCCACGATAATTATCGTATCGTAAACATATTGACGATACGATATCGTCTTTTTGACGATATACGATATAATATCGATTATCGGCGCACGGACGTGGAAAAACTATAAGTCCGGCGCCGGACTAATAAGAGTGCTTGAATCTAAGACCCGCTAACAACGCTAGTACTCAATGCTCTGAATTTGATTACTATTCTAGCCCGTACTATTTTTTTACTTAAGACTATAACCTATACTAACGTTCTAGGTTACTACCCTAAGGTTTTATTAAAGGTTGAAGGTCACGTTTTAATTATATAGCTTACCCGAAGGATAATTTTCAATAAGAGACACCCTAAAATCCCCTAAAACGAGCCTAAAACGGCCCTAAAAAATAGTAATTTTAGGTACAAAATATCGATTATCGTTACTTTTTAGACGATAGATATCGGTATCGTGGAAACATTTATCGGCGATATATCGCGATATTTATCGCGATAATCCGATATATATCGCTATCGTGCCCAGGTCTAGACTCTTATACTGAGATTAAAGAATAATAGGAAATAAATAAACTACTTCTAACTTATTAGAAAGTCCTTAAATACCCCTTATAAGTATATATTTAAGAATTAATAAGACCACCCCCTAGAGAGGGGTAGTTCTATTAGTATAACTTAAAAGTAGGGTATTTTTATTAGTTCTAGCTATAGGATTTTATTTCTTTATTAGTTCTTATATATATAGATATACTAGGTAGGAAATTAATAGACAAAGTAGATAATTTACTACTAGGTACTTATTTTTTATTTTATAGTTTACTTTTATTTAATTTAATAGAGGTTAAAACTAATATATAATAATAGTAGTATTAGTAGTAATATAATAGTAATATAATAAAAATAATAGTAATAAAGTTAAAAGAAAAAATATTATACTATAATAGAAATAACTTTAACTTACTAGAAGATAAATATAAATATATACTAAAAATAGTAAATATTTACTAATAGAAATACCCTACTTTTTAGTTATACTAGTTATTCTTAAATATCTAATAAGGTTTTAGAGGTTTAGTTTAAAGCTTTATATATAGCTAGTTTACTAGTATAATAGCGGTAGTAGTATTAGTAGTATAGTAGAAAAATAGTATTATAATAGTAGAACGCTATAGCTTTAATTTATTATAAAATATATATAATATATATAAAAAGTAGTAAAAGTTTACTAATAGAAATACCCCTACGTTTTAAGTAATACTAATAGAACTACCCCTTTTTTCAAAGGGTATAGATTAGGAGGTAGTTCTATTAATCTCAAATATATAAGAGGTATAAAGGACTTTCTAATAAGTTAAGGGCGTAGTTTAGTTATTTACCGTTAGAATAAACATATTAGCCCAAGTACTAATTTGACTGTCGTATCTTATAAACTTCGTGAAGACCTTGTACAGAGATTGAATTTGACCTTGATGCCAGATACACTTTCAGAAGAGTCAGAAAATTGCTTATCAGTCAAAGCTTGAGTTGTGTACTGACAGCACTAGTGCTACCGGTATACCATCCATGAGTATCCGTTTTTCGATAGGACGTACCCATCTTTACAGACCTCGCACGTCCGGGCTCGGATTCTGATTGACACTTCAAATCCCAATTAGCGGTAGGAGAACAATACTTATTCCCTCACTCTGAGTCGCTATCAGACGAGTCTGGAAACCCCTGAAACACCTCTTCCTCACTATCTTCCAAAGTAACAGCAGTTTCCTGGCTGTCCTCTTCCTCTTCCTCTGCTTCGTTGATATCAAAAACCCCACTGATGTCCCATCTGTCTCCCTTGGCATTTCTGCTAACGTATTTGACGAACTTCAAAACACCGCCATCCCGTAAGACAATGCTCAGTTTATTCCATGTAGCCGGCATAGTGAAAAGAACGTTGTCATCCTCCGTCTCGGAAGATGCCTTGTATATAGCTGCATCTTCGCCGGCTTCATCGTCATCACCTGCCATAAAGACTTCGTGACCACCGACATCAGCTTCTTCCTCCTTTTCTTCCTCGACCTTCTTTACAGGTTTGACCTTGGGAGGTTGTGTCTTGTCTTTCGACTTTCCGTTTTGCTTGCTTTTTGAGGAACTTGACTTCTCTGCTGGGATGTCTTCTTCTTCCTCTTCCTCTTCCTCCTCCACATTCTCTTCATCATCACTCTCCTCGTCATCACCCCAGCCCGGACTTGGAGTCAGCCCCAAGCACAATTCCAGTCGCGCCTCGCCCTCATGGCTTGTTGCGAGGGAATAATCCATTCCTTTGCGAAATCGCCGTGCAATCACGTCATGCTTTGTGATTTCACATTGCGTGGCCAGCTCAAGCCATTTTCGGAATTGTGGACTAGGTAAGAAGACTTGAAGAATTTCCTCAATTGGAGTCAGCTCTCTATCGGAGCCCTTCTTTGATTTTCCTGATGTCGCCTTTTTGGGCTGTTGATATAAGAAACGGTGCTTGTGAGGTGGTTTCGCTACTTTCCAGGACCCCTTTTCAATCTCCTCGCTGCTGGTAGGCAGTGACAACTTCTCCTGGCCTTCAATGTACTCGCGAACTTTTGCAGAAAACTTTTTAGATAGCAAATCGGGAATCGTAACACTTGATGTCTCCATGACTTGTGCGGCGACCTGCTCCAAAGTATCAGGTGTCAGGTACGTAGGCGACATATACTTGAGCAAAAAGTCGAGATCGCCCTCCTCAAAGACGCTTTCCTCACTATCCTGGCTATCATTCTCGGGACTTTCGACTTTCACAGGCAATGCTTTGGGAAAGTCATATGCAGCGGGATTTCCTTGTAATTGCATCAAACTGCTGTTCTTGCCCCACTTCTCCTCAGCGCCTTTCACATATCCTTCTTCACCAATTTGTGGAATATGGAACCAACCACTGATAGCCATTCGGATTCGTCCGCCGTCACGCTCCAATTGCTCTTTACTTTCGGCATGGTAGACTTCTTCGACGTCGTGAAAACTTTCTCCAGGCTGAACAGCAAAGAAACTCAATTGGTTCCATGCTGGCGGAATTGACTTTGTAAAGTCCGGACTTGGCGTAATAGTTTTCTCGCCTTTCTCATCCTCAAAAGTCTTTGTGGGAAACAATCGCAATGCGCCGCCCCATTCTTCCTTCCACGGAAGGTCCGGGTCTGTCAAATACAGAATGTAGCTGACCCGTCGACTTCCAATCACATCGTCATGGCACAATAAATGGCAGCCCGGTGTATAGATGTTGATTGCCATATCCGTCTTTCTCCCACTCAATTCGCCCGATCCTGTAATCTTTGCGACGTACTTTCGGAAGGAGGAGGAATACATGGCGTCTCTCAATTTGAGGAGGGACGGTAACTTTTCGAGAGCGCCATCGTCCAGACCATCCAGATTTGCAAGATCCCCCGACTGGTGGATCTTATAGATATCGGTTTCCTTTGGAGTAAAATGAACATTGTCGCGAATCTCGTCGCGCACAGCGCGTAGGAGTTTATCGTCGATCAGTGTGTCAATTACACTGTGTTTGTAGGGCTCGGATTTGGCATAGGATTTCGTATATTTCTTGAGGACATCCTTGTCGAAAAGGCCTTTGCGGAAGCACTTTTGCACTTCTTCCTCGGATAGAACTGTTACACAAACTTAGATGATGTGCGGGGAGTGTGGGGGAAAGGAAGTCATCTGCATACCAGTCTTTGCGCGCTTTTTCAAGATGCTTCTGCCATTATTGCGATCGGATTGAGATTCTGCCTTTCTCTTCATCTTGAATTCTCGAGATTTGACAAGAGTTTTGGGTGGAATTGGGAAAAGAAACAGTTGTAGAAGTGGTGTGGGAAATCAGGTCAGTTTGGGAAATTTTACTGCCACACAGAGCACAGAGCTCACTCACCGCCTGGGCTGGGGTCGTGCATAAAAAAGCAAACCTTGGAAAAGGGGCATAAATGCAACACAATTCACTGGCACACATCGTTCCTCTTCTATAACTGATATGCGTGTAAGCGCTTCTATGATCTCCATCCACCAAGGAAATCCATTGGCGTACTTACGATGCATTAGTGAGGATCCTTCCCCTTCCCATTTCCTTTTCGTGGACAAGACCCAGGGAGGCGAGGAGAGGTAGGGGGGAAGGTAGAGGGAGGAGAAAGGGGGGTTTTTTCTCCCAACAAGGTATGTTATATATTTTAGAGAAGTGGGAGATCTCCAAAGAAATGATTAAAGTGTGAAGCCGTAAGTTAGTAAGGTTTCGTGGTCTCAACGTCTCTTAACTACCTAAGTTGTATATTTCAGTGTGGTAATTGATTTAAGTTGTTCTGTATTTTGTTTCGTCTGATTCTGACCCTTTTTTGTCAATTTTTATTACAATTTTGTAAAGATTATCTTAACAGAAACGCATGAATGCGCTTTGTGGCTCCCTTATTGTATGACATGCGCGTAAGCGCTGTTCTGACCTTCATCCACCAAGGAATTCCATTGAGGACCTCTCCAAACACCCCTTTCAATTCATCCTCATGCAGTCTGCGGTCCGAAAACACCACCCAGCGGCATTTTGAGATTGCAAGGAATAATAGCAAAAGTCATGCCTCGTTTATCCTATCAATAGCTGGTGACAGTTCTTTCTGATCTATAAATTTTCAAGCAAAGTCAAGGTATGCCAAATGAGGTAACATTCGCAGAAGACCCTCGAATAGGGATGAATTCAACGCATGTCTCATATATGCTACTGTTTAATTGGCTGGGTATTGATGGCGTCAAATATGGCTTTTTGAATGCGGAGAACTTCCCCGATCGTGGAAGGTGGAGAAGTGTGCTCACTAAGTGGGATGGGGAACTGTACTGTAGCTACGTATTTCTCGGCTAGCCTAATCAGTTAAGAACCCCATTCCTGGCCAGACCTCAAGATACAAGCTTTTTTGAACTCCAGCCTTCTCGAAGATCTGTTTTTATAACAATCGGCAGAAAACAATAATGGCGGACTTTAGTATTGCAAGTTCTAGAGAAGCGTTCCCTGCATTGAAACAGGAGCAAGTGTTTTTTGATAACGCGGGAGGAAGTCAGACGTTGGGAAGCGTCATTGATTCGTAAGCTGTCCAAGTAATGTATTTCATAACTACCACCGTTTAACGATTTGTTAGAATCTGCGGATATCTATCCAAAACTAATGTTCAACTCGGAGCTACCTACAATATTAGTGAAAAGTCCACGTCACTTTACTCCGCTGGTTACGAAGCGGCAGCAAAATACATCAATGCCTCACCGGACAATATCGGCAAGCTTCCCACTTCATTGAATGTTCTTCAGACTTACTGATTAAGTACAGTTTTGGGCTCCTCAACAACTCAACTCTTCCGCAATCTCTCCTTTGCCTTCGATTTCCCTGAAGGCTCAGAGATAATCTGTTCATCCATCGACCACGAATCCAACATCTCAGCATGGGTAGATCTCGCCTCACGACGAAACTACACCTTAAAATGGTGGACGCCAAAGACTAAAGAGAATCCCAAACTCCTAGCTGAAGATCTAAAGGAATTGCTCTCCGAAAAGACAGCTCTTGTCACGTGCACCCATGCCTCCAACATTCTCGGAACAATACATGATATCAAAGCAATCGCCAAAGTAGTCCATACGATTCCCGATGCTTTACTGTGCGTTGATGCCGTGGCATATGCTCCTCATCGGCAAATCGATGTCAGAGACCTAGGAGTGGATTTCTACTGCTTCTCATGGTACAAAGTATACATCCCCCTCCCCTTCCTATCAAATGCACACTAAAGAAAATAGGTCTACGGCCCCCACATGTCCATGCTCTATGCCTCAAATACAGCTGCCACCTATGTCAAATCCCTAGGCCACTTCTTCAATCCCTCCGCCAGTCTCCAAGATAAACTCGGTCTAGCAGGATCATCATACGAACTCGTCGCCTCCATCCCCGCCGTACTCTCTTACTTCGGACCCAACCCCAAGGAATCCTGGGCGGCAATCGAGAAACATGAATTTGAACTTCAAAGTGCGCTTCTTAATTACCTCAATGCCCGCTCAGACGTTACGATCTGTGGAGAGAAAGATGCGGATACGAAGAAGAGAGTCGCGACTGTTAGCTTCCTCGTGAAAGGGAGGAAGAGTAAGGAGATTGTTGAGAAGGTTGATGAGTTGAGTAAGGGGAATATGGGGATTCGATGGGGTGGATTTTATAGTGTGAGGTTGTTGGAGGATCTTTTGGGGCTGGGGAAAGATGGTGTGGTTAGGGTTAGTATGGTGCATTACAATACTTGTAAGTTTGGATCCCTGGTGTCATGGTATGGTAAATGGCTTGCTAATTTGTAAACAGTGGATGAGGTGAAAGTTCTTTTGGGACTGTTTGACCAAGTTCTTGGGAAGAATTAAGGAACTTTAGGTTCGCATATTGTGTCAGAGTCTCACCTGAAATTGATAATGCTGTGACTCGCATCATATATATTACAAAGATTCTGTAGTACAGCCCAAACCTTTCAATGTTTCCTTTCAAAACCTTATTGTATGGCCCCCTGCATATTTTACCTAACTACCATTTCCGTTACGCGTTCCAGGATTACTCATTGATTTCTTTCACAAGTTTTAAGTCAAACATATTCTCATTGCTCTAGATAAGTGTATAGAAGTGAAGCCAACATCAATGCTCTCACTCCTCTATGGAAGTAATGTAACACATCTTTAGCCTTACCCCTTGCTTCAACCTCTTCAGCTTCCCACCTCTACATGCGAAACATAAATTCAAACCAGCGCAAAGATGACAGAAACCACTTGATGTTCGTGATTGAACCTTTGTCTTGACGTAGTTACGCAAAGTAAATTCCTGTCAAGGGCAATTATGAAATTGACCGTGACAAGTACTGTCCGATTTTCGAGATCGCGATTGTGGTTGCTCTTTTGCTTTGTATACTCCGCTCAACTCTCTCAATTTCCGGCTCTCGGCGTATGTTCTCAACTCAAACTCCCGACTCGAAATCTTGACTCGGACTCTCTCAACTCGTTGCTCGATACTCGGTGCTCGTTTTCTCTCTCGTAACTCCGCTGTTATGCTTTCAGTTACCAGGGTCAACTTTTGACGGTTGAGCTGCATCGAACTTGGTCTAATTCTTCGAAATGACACAACAAGAGGTTGATTCCGTCCGCGACCATTTCCATCTCAGCCCCCTTCCTACTCATTCAGATCCTTCGAATCCAAAGATCTTAACACCCCTACAAAACCCAATATCGCGCATAACCACCCATCACCAAAACTCCCTCCCAATACATCTCTACCAACCCCCCATATCCTTCATCCCCTCCATCCCCTACATAACATTCACCACACCCACCCCTCGCAGTCATAACCTTAAGTAACACACCTCCCCCCATGTCTTCTAGTACATGTCTGCGTAACTTAATGGTCGTTAAGTGAGAGCTTTACTGGGGACTAGTCAAACCGCAAAAAGCTCAGTTCGTCTGGTTATTTGTCCTAGACCGCCTTCTTTGGGGGTGAGGATTTTTTGGATTTTCTTTTTTGGATTTTTTTTTTTAGGGGAGGGGGTGCGTTGTTTGGGTTTGGTGGGACTTTGTTTTTTGGAGGNNNTGAAACTATTTCATAATGGTCTATTAAAAGAAAGCTGTCTTTACCTAGTACACCGAGTACTTCCACGAAAGAGGGTCTCAGTCTAAGCGAAACCACCGTAAGAAAACTTTGAGAACTGGGACAGCCACATACAGAGACCAGAAATTATCCATTCATGTCCCATTTCTAAAACAAACTACTATCAACGATGTACCTACAAAACTAAATACATTTTGGCCCCTATATCTAGCAACGTCTACCTCGTATGTAACTACACCACTTATGCGTCAGCCTCCAAACAGCCCTACGGATAGACGATGTTATACTCGCTTGTTTACTTATTTACGCAGTATGATTTAGCAAATTTCGATTAGACCCAACATTACTCTCATGGAATAATACGGTCTAGTTCTAGAGCTATAATTACGGCCAGGCTATTCTCAAGAACTACTTTAGATTCCCACAGTCCTCAAACCAAAGTATGCTTCATCCCTCGTATACCTCTTTGCAGACCATTCAACCTCCCCAAGACTTCCTCAGGGAAAAGGAAAATTTCGTGCAATTCTATCGCCGTTCCATATTTTCCTCGTTCATAGCATTATTCATCCGGATGTCTTTTTCAAAAGGCTCAGTCAACCGCTCTATGCATCTTAACCTTGACCCCATTCCCGAGAATAAGAGACATAGCAATCTCCTTCCTTAACGGCTCGGGATCAATGCTCTCAATCCTATCATACCGCTGCAACAACCTCGCGACGACAAAACTCGCTTCGTTCAACGCATACTGTTCTGTAACCATAAAAATGAGCATCCATCTCCACGTAACCCCCTCACAGACTCAACAAAAGGAGAAAGTATATTGGTAAAACTCACGACCAATACAAACTCTCGCACCACCACTAAACGGGATATACTCCCACCCAAGCTTCCTCCCCACCCAGCGCCCCGGGCGAAATTCATCCGCGTCCTCCCCCCAAGTATCGTGTCGTCGATGCAGCACATACGTACTATAAGCGACGCCCTCCCCCTTCATGACGGCTACAGGTAATTTCCCATCTGGGCCACCACCTGTAGGTAATATCGTATTCCTGATCGCTCTGCGACTATTCATCGGCACAACGGGGTATAGCCGCAGCGTCTCGTAGAATAGGTATGTTAGCTCCTTACAAGATTTCAAGGAGGAGAATGTCATTTCCTCTTTGGGTTCCTGGTAAGTCCCGAAAAGGTCGATTACGCTGGCACGAATGCGTTGGAAGTCCGAGGGATGGCGAGCGAGGAGGGCGATGCTCCAGGAGAGGAGGGAGGCGGTGGTGTCTCGTCCTGCGAGGAGTAATTGCAATGCTTGATCTCGGATCTCGATAGGATCCTGAGTTTGGGTAGCGAGCTCCTCAAGAAAGATATGTTTAGTCTTCTGTCCAGGAACTGTGGCAGCACGTTTATGATTCGCATCCAACACCTTCGCAACCGAGCGGTCCGCAAAATCCTGCACCGTTTTACAAGCCTTACTGAATTTCTTCGAGGAGATGATCCAGTAGAGACTCTTGAATCTCAGGCGAAGCATGATAGTTTCCTGCGCATACCGCATCGCTTCAGAAAAATCCATTTCTCGCTGCGAATCCGTCGTATTCCCCGAATCAATAGCCGCCAAAGCACTACTCTGGCTATCCGCACTCTCGCCAAAAAGAAACTCCGTACTAGCATCCAAAGTAAACCGATAAATCAGGGGCATCAAATCTGTCTCCACCCATCCCTCCTCATCCTCGTTCGGTACGGCTCTGAACAAAATCTCCAGATGTTTTCTCGCGGTTTCGAGATCAGAGACTTGCTCACGAGTGAATTGCGGCCGCAATTGGTGTCGAAAATGAGCCCACGATTCGCCTTCCGCGGTGAAAATCCCGTTTCCTATGAGATCTGACAGATTCTTCGTTCGCGCGGCCCCGAGCTCGTAGTCCTGAAAATTGGTGGCGAGGAGAGCCTGGATGTTTTCTGGGGTCGAGGTGTGGATGAGTGTCCTTCCGACGTTGTATAAACGATGAGTAGGGGCGCCAATTTTGGTGTATCGGGAGCGGATTGTGTCTTCGAGGATATCGATGCCTTTGTACTGTGTTAGCCATGTTCAGAAGCATTTGATATGGGTGTGATCTAGCGAGGAGACAAGGTCGTGTCAACTAATGATGAGCAAGAACGAACCTTTCGTTCCAGTAAATGCAATCTTGTATCTCTCCAATCCCCAAGGAAGTATATTGGGATAAACAGGAGGCTTTCCACATCCGCGTTCATCTCCCCATTTCTCGAAAGCACGCCAGATTAGGAAACTCTTGACTTTCTTGTAGACCATTAAAACAGCAAGTAAAAGGCCGAGGTTGAATAGAATCCCCATTCTGGCAGATATTTGGGATTAATGAGAGGTTGCGTTAGGTTGCTTAGAGATAACGAAGCAGAAGCAAGAACTTGAGTGAACGATATACGATTGAAATAATTAAGCAAGGCTGGGACGACAGAGATAACATGGAAAGTAAAAGCAGAACAGGACTTCCAAAGGTGAAGTCCTATATATTCCGACTGTCAAAAAAAGCACGGCATTCCGATGAAAAACAGGCACCCGCTTACTTGCATATAATTCTACAACGGGAAGCGGGGGTTTCATTCGACCGCTACTCGTACCTATTGCCAGAGATGTAGGACTGTGGCGTACTGTATACGATTGGCGTTCATTGGCTAGACGTGGGGTTCCCCGCCCCGCATTCTTCAGGAATCAGTAGAAAGTATAGGTAGGACAGCCAAAGTGAACCATAGTATCTTAAGTTGTAAATGCTTTTTATTCGATATATGAGCTAAATAGTTTTAAAACTTAACACGAGTCCTGACTCGTATCGAGTATAAAACTCCAACCTGTATGGAAGAAATAGACCCTAATTATAATGTCTGAGGTCTAACATTAACCAGTGCAGGTACGAGTAAGGCTCTGTTCAGCCAGATTATATCGCCAAGGATTATCGTTAAAACCACGCCTAATCGAGACGATATTTAGCCTTTAAATCGTATAGGTTAGGAGTCGAGTATTTACTCTATCTAAAGGCGAAATATCGTCAAATATTGTCCGAAACAGATATAGGTAGCCTCGTCCTCTCCTAGCTATAACCGAATAACGCGGCTTTAGGGTATATACGCTATAACTATAGGCTCTTATAGTCTCTCTCAGGGCACAAAAACCCTGGTTACTTATAGTAAGTCTATATAAGCTAGTATATTCGATAGGGAATTATTACTTTAGTCCCTAATATCTAAAAACAAATAATAAATAAAAATATCTTAATTATAATAGAGCTATACTAGTAAAAGAATAGCCTAGAGATAGAAAAGGTACGCTAAAGTATAGGAATAGGGGTATAAACAGTCGTTCGTAGACGAGTCTTAGTATAATATTAGGTCGATTTATTACTTAGGACTAATAAATTAATTATACTACTAATGACGATTTAGCGCTATATCCTATAGGTTGTAATTAGATCGACTACAGGGTATCGAGGCAAGATATTAAGGTTATATTTAGTTGTAGTAGACCTTCATCTCAAGGACTTTGAACAAGACCAAATTAAGCGAAATTCACACTTAGCGCACTAATCAGGACAATATTTCGGCCGATATTTTGTTGAACAGAGCATAAAATGTCTTAACTATCTTAGAGCTAGACTAGTGTAGGGACAGCCTATAGGAAAAGAATAGGGCTAGTAACACTACAACGTGCGTTTTGTGTCCTTTTTAACCCTAATAATAACGATTTGAACCTCGAAAGGCCACTTTCACTTTTCAGACTTGGTCAAGTGTCCTAGTCTAGAATCCAAAGCGAAATTTCTTACCCTTTCGAGGCCTTCTTTAACTCTAATATCATCGGCACTTTCACTTTTAGTACTAACGCCATCTGTCACCTTAACCGGTGCGGGTACTTCGATATTGAAGTTCTGTTCTGCCCCCAACCCGAGATAGTTGATCTCAACAAGATTGTTCGTGTAATTCCACGCTTGGTTCCTATCAAAATCTCGTTAGCTTCTGTATCTCTGGCACACTACGACTTATGAAAAGGCTTACAATGCATCCGTGAACTCGTAGCTGATTATAAGACTACCGTGAACTTTGCCCCTCTCGTCCGTAATCGGAGAGGGCTCCAACCTCGAACCGAGACTTCTGTTACTTGTAGCAGCTGCCCCGTCGTCGAAAGTACATGCTACGAAAGTTTCGTTTTCCTTCTTCCCCGCGCAGGCAGCGCTGAACGCAGGGGTTTTAAGGCCGTCCTTCTCGAAGTTATCGCCCTTGATGTTGAATTCTAGGAGGGATGTTAGTTTGAACTTTGTAGTGACGCTTTCTGCGAGTGGTTTCTTACTATATTCACAGTCGGGTACGTTTGGACAATCCGAGAAAAGGCTGATTACTTTCCAACGGTAGATACCGTCATCTGGAAACAATTTTTTCGGTTCCTGGGGGGCCGGGGCAGCTGTGGCAGATGCGAGAAGAGTCGCGAGAAAGAGGAGGCTGGCGTTAGAGAAGAGCATATTTAATAATGTATAGACAGTTGAAAAGATAGAAATTCGCTGAGTGAGTGTCGGAAGTAATTGTCAAATTCTTTTGGAGTCAGTGGGAAATTATATATCTTTTCCATTGTTCTATGCAAAGCAATGCTATTAATATACTCGTACAGCTGAAAGTATATTTCACGGGGTACCCCTTCCAGACGCCAGAGTGGAACGTAAGAACGTGCACAGAAGTGGATGCGATAACTGGGTCAAACGGAGGCTCAAATGCTTGGAGAGGATACCTGATTGGCCAAAGCCCTCTGATTTGTGGAGAAAATGTCGAAAAGGTGGACCTTTTTCTCTACTTTGGGTGCACATCTTTCTGGAGTCTGGAAGGGATACTAATCTGCGGCGCGAGGAGCTCCTGACAAGATGTTACGAAAGAAGCGATCATACCAGGAGCATGCCCACATGTTTTATCTTCAGGCCAACCACAAGTGCCAAAAGTCTTAAATATGGTCTGAGGATATTCTAGGTACTGTAATTTACCTTGACTTCACTTATCTTTATTTAGGTTACTAACCACGTCAGAAGATCAGACGAACCTAGATGCCAAGAACCACAGTAATAGAAGTAGAATTAAATGACATGTTTGGCTACGTAAATCGATCCATGTAAAACAGGTGTAAATCATACTTCATCCTAGGCGAAATAAATGTTACCTATTTTTTAGTAGGTATACAAGTACAGGGGATTTTCTAGTGGAACACAGGGTTAGTATAAGCTAAAATACCCTAAAACTATAAAACCCCTACTACCGAGTAATTAAAAAAACCAATCAAATACTTAACTTAACTTAACCCTAGCGTTAAGTATTTAATTAATTACACGTAACATAACTATAACATAACTATAACACAAAAAGAAACTCACCTATATCCTTAAATAACATACACCCATTCAGTCGCTCTCAGCTAAGCCGAACGTGGTCCGGGGCATCGATCGGTCCGATACTCCTCGAGTAACTTATGGGTTACCCGTATTAGGTTAATCAAGTAATCAAGTACTTACAAGTACGAGTACGCGAGTTGAATTACCTAGTGAAATTGACTACTCAACTCAACTCAACTCAACTCAACTCAACTCAACTCAACTCATTTAGAACGCTAATTTCCATTCTAACATTTCTCAATTTCTAGACAGAAAAGAAACTTATCAGAATAATAAGTATCTATACAAGTAGGTATAAGTATCAGAGAATCATTAAAACGCGACAGAGACCCCCCTCCCCCCCAAAAAAAGATCGTAATAAAAATAAGTTACAACAACAATAAAAAAGAAGAAGAAGAAGAAGAAGAAGAGATCCCTCATCTACGTCCTAACACCCAGCACCAAATTATCTACACCCATAATCATATATATACCCCCCCTTCCCCCATAAGTCCCCATCTACACCCTCCTCTTAACCCCAACCATACACTCCAACGGCTTCCTCAAAAACCCCTCTCTGGTCTCCAAAACATCCTGATAAAGATCAAACTGGTACCTCCTAAACGCCGTCGAAACAATAAGCGCCAACTCCATCTCCGCCACATTCCTCCCCACACAACTCCTCGGTCCATACGAGAAAGGGATAAAAGCATTCTTCTGCCTCTCCGTCAGCGCATCCCATCTGTCTGGGACGAACTCCGAAGCATTAGCGCCCCAGATCTCTTTAGAGTGGTGGATTGTATAGGCCGGGACGGAGAGGACGGTGTAAGGCGCGAAGTGGTGGCCGAGGATATCGACGCCTGCTCCCGGGGGGACGATGCGGGGGAGACCGAGGGAGGAGGTCGAGTGGATGCGCATGGTTTCTTGGATTACGTTGGTGAGGTACTTGAGATCTTTTACCATTTCGAAGGTCGGGACGTCGATACCCTCTGGGATTGCGTCGTCGAGTTCTTTCTGCAGTTTTTGGAGGACACCCGGGGTTTTGAGGACCCAGTAGAGGATGGCGCAGGAGGTGTTGGAGGTTGTGTCTGAACCGGCGATGAGTTGGGTTAGAGCTTCGGCTGTTAATTCTTCTCTTCCCATGGGGTTTCCGCGTTCGTCTTTGCCTTCCATGAGCCGGGCGAGGAGATCAACTCGTTCGGTGTCTTGCTTGCCGTCTAGACGCTGTCCCACTCTTGCCGTCGCGATTCCGGCGAGATTTTGTACAGCCTCTAGACCTTTGCTGAAGAATGGATCAGGGAGGTATTTCGCATAAGGCTTCAGACCAGGAAGACAGCCCAAAGTTCCAGAGACTTCTCCACGTCGGTTCAGCACTTCCACAGCTGGCGCATACGTGATAGGTCCTCCAGGTGTCAATTGAATCTCTGTAATGTCCTTGCCCTTCTCAAGCATGCCGAATGGTTGTCCAAAAGCGAGATCTCCGATCATATCAAATGCCAGGTAATTGAACCAATGCAGACTATCGATTCTGGCAAATCCGCCTTGGGCGTTCTTGGATAAATCATCCCACTGCCTTACGAATATCTCAAGGTTGCCATGCATATAAATTTCGAATTGCGAAACACTCTTCGTAGAAAATGTGTGCGATACAGTCTTTCGCTTTCGAGTGTGTTCCGCACGATCTCTCGTATTGAAAAGACCCCGCGTAATGGAGACGAAGACATCGTAATAATCACTATAGAACAATAAGCATGAGCTATACAAATAAATCAATCATCCCACTTACGCCTTCAAAAACCCATTTCCATGACCATAGATAGCACTGATCGCCGAATCATCAGCAATACTAACATGGTCTGGTTGTATCCGAACCAGCTTTCCATATTTCTTGTGCGCCTCATCGACACTCAGATAGCGCTTCCCTTGGCGGGCCTGTAGAAGCAGCCATAGATTCGAGAATTTCGCAGCGAAAGGACCGGGAATATTTCGAATGCTGGTATTCGATGTAAAGTAAGGGAGGAGGTAGAAGATTGCGATGGCAATGGGAATAGCCCATGGAGATAGCAGGAGGTCGTGAATCGCCATGATTGGCAGTGGACGAGAGCCTCGGCAGAGATTAGATATGCGCTGAAGATCAAAATGATTTATGATTAACTTAATTCAAGGTTGGATTGCCAACGTCAACTGTGAGGAGAGTTTGAAGAAACTGAGCGACTTGAATATTAAGCAATTCGATTATGGGGACAGTCCCCCATTTTATATCCTTTCCCTTTCGTATTCAAGAATGCCGCGATTCTTGTCCGTTCTTCCATGAAGCTTCCCCGCAGCCCACTGCACACCGTGGCTGTGACCCCAGGTTTGGGTTTCAGCCAATGAACGTGGGGTTATTATGATGTATACAGGAGATCTTTCGGTGTTGGTAAGAGTTTGGCAAGAATTTTTGACATGGCACCTTCTGTTTGGAAATTGTTTGTCCTACCCAATATTTGTTAGTAAGTCGGGTGCTGCGTTATTTCTTGTTCTCGGATTTATCTCGTTGTTGGTTGTACTTCGATGTGGGAGGAAAATAATCGGATACTCCGTTCATCAGGCTTCAAAATGGCAACCCCTTCTATTTATATTTCTTACCTACATAGGTAGTCTCTGCTTCGATATCTTTAAAAAAGAAATGCTGTATATATAGAGGAAATGAAATATCTAGAAATATCATACGCACTAGAGTTGTTATGCAATTTCAAGGATAATATGCACACTGCAGTGGAAATGCAAAATCCATAGGCTTAATACCTACAATTGTATACTGTCAAGTGGAACTGCCAAATCAACCTACATAACTGCCTTGTTGCAATGCCGTACATCTAAGTGCACATCTGATGGCTCGGTTGTCATGGAAGATTGGTTTTCCGGTCATACTGCATCATGCGTGGCTTCATACAGCATATTATTTCTGACGTTGACGAGTTTGTACACAGGGTATCATTGAAACTTTCCCAACCATCTCCAGTCTCTATATGTCCCTCTGATAGACGGCACTTGAGCTCGGCCAAAATTTCATCTTTTAATGCAACCAACTTGCCACACTCACAGCTTAGTCCTTCTTGACTCAACAGCTTCTCTCAACTTAGCGATAACTTCTGCCGGGTCGTTGGCTCCGAACACAGCGCTTCCAGCAACAATAACGTTCGCACCAGCATCAGCTGCTTGATCGATGGTTCCTGGGCCCAATCCTCCATCAACCTCAATATTCAAATCTGGGTATCTCTTCCGTAACTCGGCGACCTTTGGCAGTTCGGAAGCCATAAACTTTTGTCCTCCGAATCCGGGATAGACAGTCATAACAAGTACCATCTGGGACTGTCAGCAAACATGTAACAAACGTCTATCAATGAAAGGCCTTACATCCGGTTTCTCCTTCTCATCCGTGCTCTCCAAAATATCCCATAGCACATCAACGCTTGTATCTGGCTTGATGGCGATCCCGGCCAGCATTCCGCAGTCATGGATATATCGAATCAACTCCTTAGGACTTGTTTTCTCATTGCTCGTAGCCTCGGGACTTTCGGCAGCGGTACTCGAAATCGCAGCTTCGTAATGGAAACAATAAAGATCGCACCCCGCTTTCTGGAACTCCTTGACCCATTTCTTTGGCTGTAGAGAAAGGTCCAGTCAGCAGAATCCCTTCGAGTAAAGGTAGTATAGAGTGTATACCTCTGCAATCATCATATGGCAATCAAACGTTCCATTCCCGTGCTTCTCCGTTGGATTCGCAACATGACTCCGGATTTTCGTAACAATTGGAGCACCGAAAGTGATATTTGGCACGAAATGCCCATCCATGATATCTATATGGAGCCAATCGGCGCCTTGCGCGATGGTTTTTGAGCATTCTTTTCCTAGATCTGCGAAGTCGGCAGAGAGGATGGATGGCGCGATGATGGCTGGAGGAGACATTTTGGAGGACGTAGAAAGGGAATTGTTGGGATCCTAACTACGAAAGGGTTTTTTGTATGAAGTCAGTATGGACGGCTCGAAGTGAAAGTTTACAAAGCAATTGTGAGGTGGTTGATCTTCTGCGGGGTCGAAACCTTGGTGAATGACGACCTCCGCTGTCAACCCCACCTGGGCAATTCAAAGCTTCTCATGTGATCTGGCACCTCACTCGCGTTTCTACCCCACTTTGGAAAGCGGCAAGTGCTTTAGCTTTAGATGTAACTTTATGTTTATCTAGATATTTAGCTTAGCTAAACTCATTATTAAGGCTCCGAAAATCAAGATGTGTCATTCCAGAAAATATGCTTTACGACTTGAGTTCGGCTAGAAAGGGAGTAGGTACGGAAGTACAAGGGGATGGGATTGCTACACTATCTACCTCTGTACTGCCATCTGAACGCGCTCTCGCTTCAGGTCGCACAGGGGCTCTCTGTTTGCATGCGAGGGTGCAACCTTCTTCCTTCTACCATCTCCATTCTTACTTCTTGTATCTTCAAACCTTCAAACCTTCAAACCTTCCAACCTTCCAACCTTCCAACCTTCCAACCTTCCAACCTTCCAACCTTCCAACCTTCCAACCTTCCAACCTTCCAATCTTCAATCCCATAGCCAATATGGAATACCACCAGATCTTCATCATTGCGCATATCAAAGATCGCTATCGTTGCCTCGCAAAAGTAATACTCTTCGACGTCGAGCGGCCATACAGAATTTCCGTACCTCTTAGATGCGAACGTCTCATCTCGATTTTCGAATCTTCGTCAAACGCGATGGCGCTATCTTCAGAGCTCAACAACGCCAAAACGCTACCATCATCTTTTTGGGGGGACAAGGAGGCAAATGATGACCCCGTCGCCAGAACCGAATACCCCGAACATCCTTTTTCATACATCAAGACCTGCCTTACTGTTGGGGCATCGTGGGATCCCATAAAAAACATTTGGACCCAAGTTAGTGTCGCACGTGATACTAAGTCGTATCAATATGGGGCCTTCTCAGGTTATGGGGGAAATACGATTCTCGATATCACCCATCTCAAGCGAGTACGTTACGCGTTTGAAAAATCCAGACGCTTTTTCGCAAGACCCTCTCTGCTAACAAGAAGATCCTCTCTGCTAAAAAGACTTTGCACGGCTGCTGAATACCTTGGGAAATACAACTACGCCCGTGCGAAGGAGGATTCTGACGACCTAAAAGCAGAACATCACCTTGCTTGTAGCGCATGTCTCGATCATGAACTACTGGATGTTGCGGCATTCATCAGCGCCTGGCCAGATTCCCCATTTTCGGCTCCGACCCCTGCTGAAAATGACGAAGGTGATGTTACGAGTGGTGAGATCTCGATGCCTCCATACGATACATTTGCTTATCCCTACAAGGCTCTCCAGACACATATCAAAACATAGCGAGTAGCCAAACAGCAACACTCAAGAAGGCTTCAATGGATAAAGTCTTTGATGAATTGCTTATGTGTACTCATGAAGAGCTCAAAGCCATGTTGAGCGTAAGTCATCTACCGCTATCCTCCATTAGACTTGTGGCACCTCCAATTAATATTCTTTCATATGACAAATAAAACGATTAAGCTAATGATAACGTGATTGGAATAGACTGCTACGCTTTTATCGGATTTCTGGCCAACAGTGAAATCAAAACTTTTCAACAACCCTATTCTTTTTCACCTTGGCCCGGACAAAGGTTTCGGCGCCGTTAGACTTCTTCTATACGCCCTTGAACACGAAGAGACAATTGATCTGTGTCCTTGCCAGTTGACAACAGATCAATTGGAATACTTTCTAATCTCCGGCCCGATGCGTTTGCAAAATTTGAAAATCTTAAACCTATCTGGGAGCCGTCATTTGACTGAGGGGCTGCTAAGAAAGATAATTTTGAACCACACGAATTTGACCACACTTTATCTTCTCAATACTCCGCATATTCCACTACAGACAAAACTCGGCACTCTAAAAGGATCTGGAATTACAGAGTTCTTGGATTCTAAGCTGCTCAGCTTTGCTTTCATTGGAGCACCGGAAGCTGAGATTCACCCTGACCCCAGGGATGAAAAAGACATTGTAGGTGTCGCACAAAAGCAAGCAGTCCGAATAGGGGAGAGAAAACAAGAAGAAACGAGATATTCGCGAAAAGCTCCTTCTCTCAATTACATGCCACTTCCAGTTTCACAAGTCATGCTCGTTGGGCTTAAAGTCTGTAACGGCGGTGTTGTTGACATAAATAGAATACTCCGTCGAGATTACAGCCCAATTTATGGATTCCCGTTCAACTTGAATGGTCTCAATCGGTCTCTTTCCGCATGTTTATTTAACATGGTTGAATATATGCAGCGGCTATTATCAAGAAGGGATCAAGACGATTTATCACCTTTACACTTCGCGTCTTACGATAACATGAAGAAGTTTTTGGGAATTTGTTTGGCTAGAGACTCATGTCCCGATGCTGAAGCACTGAAGATCCATCCGATACCTCCTGGGCTATATGAAGATCGCAAAAAGCGACGTTCAGGATATCAAGTAGGAGTACCAACCCCAACGCCACTATCTCCTGGACAGTGGACTTTGATGATTGGTCATGCGCTTCCCCATAATAAGCAGGGTGACCAATCTTCCGTGCAAGGAACGTCACTTCCACCAGCTTTATACTATGCTTTCTTAAGTACGGAGCCTGATAGCGAGGGAAATTCTTTGAGCAAAGAACTAGGGCCAGCTTCTCAAAATCGTCTCATCACAGAAGATATTGATGGGCTTCTCCGCCGACTCGAAGTCGATACCCCTACGAGGGAGCAGATTGTAACGCTATGGCACGAACGGCTTGGCAAGCTACGTATCAGGGATTATTGGGGTCCGGATTCCTCTAAGCTCCTTGAGTGTAGTGTTGAAGCATGCTCCACTGAGGATGCGGAGTTTCTTCTCGAGTACGCGATGAAAGGTGTTTAGTCGAAAGGGTTGTAGGTTGTTTAGGGATTTAATATCCGATGAACTAATTTGCATTTCTGCAAATCGTCCTCCTATACGCACAGAGACATACATCCTTGTTTTTTTTTTTCTTTTCTTTTTTCAACATGAAAAAGCTTCATTTTTGAGATTTCGGTGCTGAACTTCGGCGGAGGGCATCAATAAGGGATCTTACTGGAAAGATACTCCAAAGATCTTAGATCAATATTGCGTTACTTCATACCAAATAAAACTCTTTCATAAACCATGTCTTCTAGTGATATGAACCTCGCTTCTTCGCACCTTTCTCGATGAGCAAACATCCGTAATATAAAGCCTTGTATCACTTGTTTTCACTATATCCCAGAAAGTAATTCCAATCCTTTTCATCTTGCTACGAGTATCCCAATTCCATTTCTAGCTAAGCATAGACTAACTTACATTTATATATCGCTACAGCTAGAACGTCAAGCTAGTAGATTTTCATTAATCTCGATGTCTGTTTTCGGACCGATGGAGATTGTATGTGATATGCAGTCTGTATAACTACTAAAGATCATAAGACTCGATATTGCGAAACGGGACGTCTTAATTACCTATATATTCCCATTTTAATTCCATGCGTGTAAAACCCTTTGTATTCCTTGGAGGTGATGTTTAGTTATGGTTAGGCCCTGGGTTTTATTCTTGTTTGTTTTTTTGTTGGTAGGACTTGGGTTTTTATGTGTGTTTGCTGATACTTCTGAGGAAGTAATATTGCTTTCGGATTCTTGCAGGGGGTTCTATACCTCCCGTTCTATGACAGAACCTCTACAAGTCCGTGTACAGAACTTTCTCAGAGAATGGTGATATCTTAGCTAAACCATTGTTATCCATATAGCTCAGAGTTAATCCTACTCTCTCCGGAAGTTTCTGAGGAAGATATTAGTAATGTGTATGTTATGGCTGAGAGATGGGGCTTGAGAAAATTTGTTGCTTATGATATCTTTTGAGACGATTTAGATGCGTTTTAGTGTGTTTTTATTCTTTGGCGTTCGGGAATGGATGGATTTTATTTCTAGTGGTAGGGCACTTTAATAGAGGGGGATCTGGAGAGGTTGTCCTCGCACGCCTCGGCTATATAGGAGGGGCGTGTAAAATATCACATGTGCAATGTCTTAGCGAGTTTACTGATTGGAATAGGGGAATGCGGCGATATGACCGTTCAAGAATCTGATGTGTTGGGAACCGAGTTCGATAAGGGATACGATATTGACAACTCTGGGTTACAAGAACCAAAATATTATTATTTGCAAATCCAAATGTCAACCAAGAATTTGTCTCAGTAGCTGCAAAAGTAACCTCGCTACTTTTAGACACTCTGAAAACTGTTCTAAAAATTCTGTATTATTGAATTATCAGATCTCTATCTTGAGGACCCCCTATATAGTCGCACTTCCCCGAGCAGTCGATCCCTCTTGGTGATCTGCACCCTGAGAATTGCCATAACCCTTCCTAATACACTCCTGCAGCAGCTCCCAATACTTATCCTGATACTTCTCATCCAACGCTCTCTTATCCGCCGTCTGAACCGTCCCATTCGGCACAATATACTCACCCTGAAGACCCTTCTCCCTCACCTCCGGCGACGTCGCCGCATACAACGCACTCAACGCCCCCGCCGGACTATCCTTCATCAACAACGTCCTCGCAGCAAGATTAGCACCCTCAACCGAAGCCGAGACCGCAGTCCCAACAACCCCCTCACCAAGAGCCGTCTGAATCTTCGGGACATACGTCTCGAGCGCCCCATCCTGCTGCGCCGTCTTGACAACACCCGGATGAATGGAATTCACAAAAACCTGCTGTGCGTACCCCTCCTGCGCAAGGTTTCTCGCGAGCTTCTTGGCGAAAAGTACGTTGCCCATCTTGGAGCGGTTGTATTGCAGTGTTGGGCCTAGATGCGTGTTGATTTCTTCGATGGACTCCCATTTGACGGATGAATCGGCGGAGAAGTGGAGGTTGGAGGCCATGACTACGATTCTGGCGTCGCTGGTTTTCTTGCCGGTTTGTTTGACGAGATCGAGTAGGCCGGCGGCGAAGATGGCGTGGCCGACGTTGTTGACTGCGAAGTGTCGGTCTAGAGCGTGAGATTTGTCGTTTGTTGATTCGGGGATGTCGGTTTTGTATATTCCACTGAATGGTGTCAGCTTTAGCGCTATTTTTGTTTTCTTATTCTTTCTTCTTTTGATAAAAACAAAAGAAGAGGCAAGTATAAGTAGAGAAGTGAGCTTACATAGCAGCACTCAAATCAAGAATATCAATCCTATCCGTCTCCTTCTTAATCTGCTCAACAACCTTCCTAACAGCGTCGTAGTCACCGAGATCCATCTCATGAAAGGTAACCTTTGACGAAACGTCTTTTCCAGCCTCCTTGCTGAAGTGCTTCATGGCATCCTTGTGGCGAGCAGCATCGTTCGATGCGATGATAACCTTGAATATGTTGTTCTTGAGTAACTCGGTACAGAACGCTGCGCCGATTCCTTCGTTGCCTCCGGTGACAACGGCTACTTTGCCGCTGAGGTCTGGGATTTTTGTTGCGTCCCATGGGTTGAGCATGTCTGAGATTGTTTGCGCCATTTTAATGAGTAATTTTAGCTATGTGAGAAGATTGTGTTATGTTGTGTTGGGCGGTTGGATCAATGAGAGAATTCTGGTATGTAGGTAATAACCAATCTACATTCCAAATCGAAAACAGATGTACTCGATATGTAAATATGATGATGTCAGGGGCGTTTCCAGGTCATCCAGCCGCAACAATGACGACATTATTTTAGAGAGCGCTCAGAGCGAGTATTTCTTTTTGAGGTGTTGTTAGGTTACGCACTCAAGATGCATACCCATTACATTAGCTAAGCACGCACCTGCTCGCTTATCAAACCTCTTTGAGCCATCGACAATTTATCTTCGTATTAAACTCATTGTAATTCATCTCTCCTTGTTCAAGCCTTGGATTTCAGTTATTAATCAAAGCTGCTTTCCGCCACTCCAACTGAAAAGACACGAGTTACGAGTGTTCGAGTCGAGTAATATGGGACTCATATATAAGGTTGAAGTATATAGCTAGATTCGACAGCTGAATTACTTCGAGCTGAGCCCTTTTTCTTCTTCATTACAAGTAGAAGTTAATTTATAACCCAAAAGTGGTTAGAAGTGTAGACTTGTATGTTTCTCATATCGTTTTTATATCCTTGTGTAACCAGAAGGTTATATTCAGGATGATCTTAAGTCACGAGACTTGTCCCCTTTTCAACAACGCAAGCGACTATTCGAGGGGGCCATTCAAATTGGAGACTGTAAACTGCCATTTTTGTTGGAACTACTTAAATTATAGGTAACATTTAAATAGTATCCTAAAATCGCCGTTCTACTAGAAATCAAAACCCAACATCATGTGACAGAATCCATTCCTAAAAATAGATTTTCCGGCGCTTGCAAAGCGGCACAACATCCCCTCACCACCAACAATAGAAAAGAGCCTCACACCCAACCTGGCGCGTATAATAGATCATCGTTCCGTCCCGGTAGCCGCGCAATGGAGCAAACGAGTATAAAAATACATTTCCCAAGTTGAAACATCGCAACTGACCAATTGACAGCGAGCCAAGATGTTGAAGAACATCGCCACGTCGTGCCAGCAGCTTGGCCCATCAGAGGAACGAACCAATGAACAAGAAAGAAAATTGTTTGTTTGCTTCCGGTAGTCGGGAGATCTTCTATCCTTGACGCGGATTGTGAGAGTTGATAGGCTGTCGTTAGTCCAAGGTGGAACTGGTGAGAGGATCATGACATGTTTTTGATGTTCACCTGGTTACAGACGCCTTACCGCTGTTAAGGTTTTATGTGTACAGGAGTTGGATGTTCCAACAGTGAAATGATTGGGTTCTCAAGCGAGGCCCGCTTACTTTTGACCCATGTACGTGGACCTGTCAATGTTCATGGAAAAGGTAGGTGTAGTTTGTGTTTATTCAGGGCAAGTTGTTCGAGGGCGCGGATACAAAGTGGCCCGTAGAAGATTCGTAACTCACACAACTTCCTCTCTTCTAAATATATACTCTTCTCCTGCTTCACGTCTGACCTTGTACTTCTACTTTATTTCTTTTTTCCCTTCGTCATTTTATTTCTTTCTTGTACGTACTCGCTCTATAGTCACGCTTGCGATATCTCTTTGGCCTCTATTCCTTCATATAACGAATTTCTTCCTCTTATTTTGTCTCACGTGTTTTGGGTCTTGGGTTTTCAATTTCTTTCCATTTCATCACTTCCAATACCTTCTTGCTGAAAAGTATCTTCGACATGAAGCTTTTCACCACCTTTTCCCGAGTTCTACTCTTTGCAAGCAGTACATCTGCTCGCAACATCCCGCGATCAAATACCACTCTTTCACAAGAAACAAGCCGGGGCTTCAAAGTAGCTGGTGAGTCTCCCAACGAAATAAAATCTCTCCGAAAAGTTTAACGAACCCACCAGCAGCGGCCTCCGCAATAGACCTCAGCACCATACAACCATCACCCTCCCTCCCCACCGTCACAGTCACCCTCGTCTCCGCATCCCAATTCCCCACAATAACACCATCACCCACCATGCATCTCTACTGCACCAACACATCCCCCGAAGACGGCGACGGAATCTGCACCTGCAACGTCGGAGTCCACACCACAACCATCACACCCCCCGGCGGTCCAGGAAACGCCTGTCCCCGCTCCATTTCTGTTCCTGAATCCGCACAGATTATGAACGCTCAGATCTTAGCAACATCAACGAGGAGTTCACCGCCTGGAGTCACGGATGCTCCAACTTTGAGCTGTTCGAATAATGGTTTGGAGAATAGTGATGGGCTTTGTACTTGTATTGCTGCGGGTGTGACGGCTACGTTGACGCCTGTGGGTGGGAGGGGAGCTCCTTGTCCGAAGACAATGAGTTAGTTGGGCGTGATGGATAGGCTGATGGATTCGATATAATGATGCGTAATGTTTTCTGTTATGAAGTGTGATTTATGAAGGGATGGAAAAGTATGTGTTGGGAGTTTTGAGCGTTTATGTTTGTTTGTAGCCGAGGGGGACAATGATACCATTTTGCTTTTCTCACTTTAGCGAGTCTGTCGTATTCTTCGATGGCTTTCTTTACATATATCTGGGATATACTATGGGACAAAGTTCCTATTTAACGGTCATAGTCTTATGGAATTATCAACACAAACTGAACCCCAATACCCGATCTTCTAATCACTCCCAACTCTGTAAACAAAACTCTGGCTCAAAACTGTTTTGGAAGGGAGGCTTCTCTTACCTCACTTTCCATCTCCCTCTTTCAGCTCAACAAAACCCAGGCCTCATTACCATTATGCCTCGCCTTTTAACCCATACCTCGCCGCCTCAAATTACACCCTCATCCGCATATTCCATCAGCTCCCAACTCCCAGCGCGTAAACACATCCTCGTGCCTCACCTCTCGCCATCAGGCCACATATATGCCCAGCGCTAAATATCCCATTGTACGCTTCTACATCTGGCGATGCTGAAATCGGGTTTGGGTACTGCTTTGCAAATGGTTATATCTCGTGACCAAAGCCGGCCTTGGGGTTTGGAGGACTTATTGATGTCGAATCTAGATTCTAGAACTTGTAGGTGAGATCTGAGAATGGCAGGACTGGGATACTAGTTAGCTGGAACTTGTAATAGTCTGATCTCGTTTACAGGATTTAGCGGTGCGTAGATGCCTTTTTTAGTGGCCTTGCGGATTGGGCGTCTATCTTTGTCTGCGAGAGCATGTTGACACGGGATGAGGAACGGTGGGATGGCGTGGATGGGTGATGTTTGGAGGGGTGGATTTTGGGTGGTATTGTATGGGGGATATAGTAGAGTATTTTTACATCTTCTGTCTGTTATTACATTTCTCTTTCTTTCTTGGTTTCCAAATCAAGGCCTTGGTAATAGAAAATTGAAGTGGCTTTTGTATATTACGTTGATAGGGATTTTTTAACCCCNCGAGTCTGGGGAATATTCCCAGTAACATGGTATTAATTACAGATCCAAAACTACGCTAAGCCAACGAAAAACAGAAACAAAAAGAAAAGCCGCAAATTACGGTAAATAATGTACTCTGTGTAAGGGTATAAACAAGCCAAATCCCATCCTTGGATCAGTCATCCCATGCCTTCGTAAGCGAACTTCCAACAATCAACCTTCTTCCAGGAAACATCATAGCAACACCGGTACAAATACCCTCACGTTTCCAATCTCATATCTTATCATCATCCTCAAATTCCCCCTCAGTATCATCGTCGTCGTCCTCCTCATCATCCGCATCCTTCTCACTCCCCGCCTCATCCACGTCCTCCTCGTCAGTATCCTCCACCAAAATCTTGTCACTCTCCCTACTTTCCAACTCCAACTCACCCAACTCCGCAAACATCTCCTTCAACATCCGACTCTTATTAGTAACCTGTTTATTCGCCGAACTTATCGTCCGCTTCGGCTCCCCCTGCCTCCCATCCTCATCTTCTCCATCGTCGTCGATTCTGGACGCCGACGAAGCCCCCCGCGATGGTGGTTCCCTAATAGAAGGTAATGAATCGCCGCCCAACAGTTCGGCAATACTAACCTCCAATTCTAGGTCCTCCTGCGAGGGTAAAACGCCAGCCGGGGTCACGCCATTAGATGCAAATCCAACCATGATTCCCCATTTATCCTCGCTGCTGAATCGATGGTCGTCAGATTTCTGCATCGCTATCGTGGCCGTGGTGACGTCTGTGAAGTGGACGAAGCATTCTGGGTCATTCAATTTCATGCGTAGGCCTTCGAAGCCTTCCATTCGGCTGAAGTATTCTCTAAGGTCTCCTTCGTCGGGCTCGGTGGGGAGATTTCGCACCCAAAGGTTGTTGCAGGGTGGGTTGCCGTAGGCGGAGTCAATGGATTGGAAGGTGGAGGCTGTGGAATAGGGACGGTATGAACGATGCGAGGCCGCGTATGAGCTCGAATAGGTAGAGTTGGCTCGAATTCTCAAGTGTGGACCGGGTGGTAGTCGTTCTTGGCCTGGCATCAAGTGCGTTTCGTTCGCTAGGTGAGTAGGTATTTTAGAGAAATGTGAGAGGTTAGAATGCAACGATCTTGTGTCAAATACAGTGCTCTGAATCGAGTTCTGACTCCATGACCGTGGTCTTGAATTTGTTCCATCTTCCATTGACATGCGTATAGATGGCTGACCAACTGTACTCTTCCGATTCTCCGTCCTGATAGTTCTTGCTGAGTCTGCTCGCTGTAGAGTATTCGTAGTTTGCAACATAGCATTCTTTGCGCGATCCTCTGTCGCGCTCCATAAGTCAGGTGTTGATAATTCGACCCGCTTCTTAAGATGAGTTTGCATCCTGTCGAATATATGAGCAGCAGGAATGATGTAGGCTGTATCGGTTTCTGGAAACCCAAAGACAACAATTCCACATAAGTTTCCTGTATCGCATTCGACAACCCACGACCCACAATCCCCGTCAACTGTAAAAGTTAGAATAACATGCGATCATTCAAGAGCAACAACGTACAGAAAGTCCCATTTATACATTTAACTACCCATAACTCCTGAAACCTTTTGCTCCCAGGCGCCTTTTGAAATGTAGAAATACTCGACAAACGTCCCAACAATGCATCGTCTCTATTACCTGTACATATCAAAACATCGACTTGCGCTGCTTCTTGTGCTACCCCCTTTGGATGAATTGCTTCTCTATGAAGACTCTGGTCTCTCCAATATATACTGTTGGTCATAAACCCTGTTTACATTTAGCATTGTGTCCTGCTTAGAAGCAGAGCTCACGCACGTCTATTATTCAACGATATACTTTCCAGCATCAATTCTGCATTTTCAATCTCCACCAATGCCCAGTCTAGGCTGTTTGCTGGAGCGGATACGAAGATATTACCCAGCTCGGGAGAGATATCGTCATCGCCTGCTGCTGCCCTTTGTTTCCTTCGTGGCTCTGGCCGCGGATGCGGCGCCGATGCTGATGAGCTTCCTCGAGATACTGATGAAGCTGCTAATCACATTAGCGCTGGAAACCTCCTGGGAAGACCGAAGAGAATATAGACGTCTTAGGACAAGGAATATGGAAAGGTGAATGGTAGCAAGAGCATTCGAAGAAGGAATTGCTGAGTAGGTATTTCGGTCATTGATCTGGATAAGCCCGTCCTTTTTGTTTCTGTTGGCCTCTGATAATGGCACCGATTATTCAAGAAGCTTCAAACAATCAAGAAGCCGGAGTCTCCTTTGATTCAACCTTCCTCAAATGTAACTGGCAATTCTTCAACAACTGCTTGGGTGAGAGAAGCATATATAGGCAGAGCAATGGCCGAATCTCTTCAATGAATTTGGGCTCCTTACCTTTTGTTGTAAAGGTTTCCGGTGTAGAAGGATTATTTGATTTGGTGGAGTTTCCTCTACTACTTGAAGGGGATGAGAAGGCAGTTGGTGACATATCACCTTTAATCATTAGTACAGTCACGTTGAAACTCAAATTCTTCTTACCTAGACTTAGGTCTGCTGCCGAATCATGTTTCCCCTCTAGAGATTCATCGATTTCCGTATTTTCATAGAAACAAAATTGCGAATCCATATCCGATTCCATCACCATGTTAGAATCTGGCTTGCAAGCATATAGCGTAATGATGCCATAAAACAGACCCGCAATGAATACAATTCCACCTAACGTAGCCTTTCGTGGGGGCCGTCGTTGTTCCCCAAAGATAAGAACAGAAACCCCACAATGCCTCAATGGTTCAGTGGCGTAGACACCTGGCGGTAGATCTGGCATCTCGGCAGTCTCTTCCATTGCCAGTGGACGACGCCTTGGCGAACAACCCGCCATCATGATCCCGGGATACTGTAAAAGAATTTGACTCTCATAAACCAAATCCAATGCACGTTGGCGAGTGCTCTGATCGTGGCAACTAACGAGAATCGTCGGGCTCGAAAGTACCTCCTCCTCGCCTATCATGAATATCTCCACCATAAGATCCATGTCTCTTGTTTCCAGGGGCTCATATTGATCTTGCAGGAGCTTGACAATCTGCGTCGATATGCTCTTCCATACTGTGTGAGCAGGACTGTCTTCCTTGACAGTCCAGCACTTGTACCTGTCGAGAGAGTCTGGAGAAAAGCACCTGGCGCCCAGGGAATCTTCTGGGTTCGCCCATTCCGAGCCAGACATGGTGGCCAAAAGGGATGTTGCATGGGCGAAGATCGTAGCAAACGCCGGGGTTCGCGGGCAATGTCGACAACGTTGGGGCCTTTGAGGTGCAGGTTCTCATTCTCTCCGTATCATGATCTTGGTACTGTGGGTCCTCCCTGTTGAATGTCCTCCCGCGCAATTGTTAGAAGTTCGACCGACTCATCAGACGAAGAAGTTGTCGTTAATCAAGACATCAAGCTGACACAAGGGTAGGCGTGAGGCTGGATTTAGGCAATATGCATCTCTCAGCGCCGCAGGTGTGCATGGCGATTAGGGCGCCAATAGAGTCAGCGATGAAGATTAATCACGTCGTGCAACTAACCCCATCAGTACTGCTTACCTGGCCCTGCAGAATTTGGGGAAGAGGCTCTTTCGTTCCGGTGAAAGTGCAACTTGGTTTCGAGTGGGTTCACAGGGGAGGGAAAGAACTGTGGAAGACTTTCCATTCGCCACGTAGTTTGAACTTCCTATCGTGTCGAAATTGAGGTTGTACAGAGATAGGGCACAATAATCCGTGCCCCCTCCACACAGCTCAACAGGAAACATGAACCTACCTTAAAGGTTTTTGCTGTTCCAGTCACACCCTCGGTGGAGGGTTAGCGTATGGCTAAGCGTCGCCTAAGAAACAAGGGTTTTTTGAGACAAAAACGTTTTAAGCGCTGATAATATTAGACCTCGACGAATTTTTAACCCTCAAAAGGCTCTTAAATCTTAAATAATTAAGACCTAAGTCTTTTCGCTAAGCCTTATTAACTACAAGGGTTGCCCGAGGATTAGAAGGGTACGCTAGGGTCTTTAGAGGGTAGGGTATTCTATATAGGAACAAAAGTTATATAAGCATTCACTTCAAGCTGCATAAAGCTAAATGTAGCTACGCCACACCTTACAGGGGTGCGATAAGTACTCGGTACCTCGCGCATACGACAGACTACAACACTACGCAAATATAAGTTTCAGAATCGTACGATTCAGCCAAAGTTTACGGGCGCGCATCACAGGCGGCACTATCGCAGCGTCGTGGTCGTAGTAGTCGTGCGCATGCTGACTATGAACTTGGGATCCCTAGGTAGACTTCGTACTCGCGTATGCGTATGTGACTTCAGGTAGTAGAGCGTCGGTCGAGGATAAAGAAAAAACTGTAAGGGTTAAAGATTTTTAAAACAGGTCTATAGAAATATACTAATAGTTATAGAAATATGCTGATGGTTATAGTTACGCGAGGGTTAAAAAATCGCTAAGGATGAACACTTTTTCTTGTATTAAGTCCTGAATAAAACATTTTTAAGGGTCAGGAAAATTTAACCCTCGACCGAGGCTCCACCGAGGGTGTGACTGGGGCAGCAAAACCCTTTAAGGTAATCTGTAGCTGGCGTCAGCCGAGTTTTGTTTTTGTCACATGACACCTCTCCTGTCTGTAAGGTTCTTGATGAACCGAGGTACGAGAGTGGATCGAATGTTGGGACAAAGTGAAGTGGTTTTTGGTGTTACAAATGTAGTAGTAAAACGGTTGCTTCAACGAGTACGTGTAGCGAAATGATATTGAACTAAATCTTAGCTTGAAGCTTAGGCGATGTCCAGCAAATAGGGACTTTCAAAAAAACGCCCACTGCTTGGAAAAGCAACGACCAGAGTTGTCAAATAAGAACCGGGTTTATTATGTCGATCTGGGGTAGAGCTTGGACTTCTTTCTGGTGGCAGCTCAAGCCTCAAAACCCCTGAAATCAACCTCTCAGTCTCGAGCAAAAACCGCACATTTTGATCCGGCTATAAACTCGTCGATCAAGGCCTCCAATTATGCCACAAAAACTCCAATATGAAACCTAAGAAGCTGCAACTTCACAAAACACATGCCAAAGAATACCCTAATATTTAATTTATATTTCAGCGAATTATTCTGAGAATTCAAAGAAACGGTGATGGTAAGGTGCACTAGCGTAAAATGTGGGGTTTTTGCTGTACGTTCAGTCAAAGTTCTTGCGAATCTATTCGAGTAAGGAACCGTATTTCTGACTCAAAAGATGCCAGGAAAAATTACTAGTGTCTCTAGAGCGAACCTGGATTGATATACAATTGTAAAAATACTGAAGTACGTCCATATTTTCCTATTATCTTTATTCCGGCCCACTCTACCTATCTCTTCCAGATACCAAAGTGCTAAAATGACGTGCGTACAAAGTCGATACAAATAGCTTTGTTTAATAGACGGATTTCGCACCTACTTTTCAGACAGATTCCTTATGAAAATCGATGCTTTTTTAGAGCTTTTTCCAACACTTAGGCAAGGCGTTACTCTACCGGATTTACTAAGTTAAGGCTGAGGCCCCCCCTTGTCCCTCTTCTATCCCCCCCTTACAAACCCACCTTCTTCTATCTAACGCCAATAAAGCTGATTCAAAAAGTTGACTTTTTTAAGTGTCGAATAGTTGCTTTCTCTTACGTAAGAGATTGTTACAGTACGAGACCTCCTGTCTCTCCTGCCTGGCCTGTCTCGGTTGCCTAGGTGGATGCCTAGCATTCTGGCAGCTTCTACTCGGTCAGGGTCGTCTTATAAGACTCCCTACTTCCCCCCTAGCTAGCTCTTTACTCCTTAGTCCACTTTCACACAGCTCATTCTGACAGTCTCCTGTTTTGTCCTTGACAGAGATGGTAAAAAAAGAGACTCCTATATAAAATTTTAAGACGAGAAGTAAGTACTTAGTTAGCGCCCTTCGAGCCCAATTCTACCCGCGCCGACCTACTACAGATAGTACTAAGCTAGGGCTTGATGCTAAGACGAAGTATTATATAGAAATATCCTAGATAAAAATTACTCTTTTGCAGCGTTCGGCATCTGGAATTCTATTCTATTCCAAGACCCTCTTATAGAATATTCCATACTAAATAGTATAAGTATTAGAATATACCATTCTAAAAGGTAGAATATTTGGAATTCTAATTAGAATATCACGTAACCCGTAAAAAGGTAGTTCCGGTCCGAGCGACTAATAGAAAGCCTAGCTTTAGTATTAGCACCCTATATATCTAACCAGGACTAGCAAAAGAGCCTTAAATACACGTATTTACGTCTCCTAGACTAGCGGTATAGGTAGTACAAATACTATAGAACTACTTAAATTCACCTTAGTTATATAT
Source organism: Hymenoscyphus fraxineus (assembly GCA_900184765.1). Taxonomy (NCBI): domain Eukaryota; kingdom Fungi; phylum Ascomycota; class Leotiomycetes; order Helotiales; family Helotiaceae; genus Hymenoscyphus; species Hymenoscyphus fraxineus. The sequence continues at coordinate 2,436,965 of LT855415.1, forward strand.
AGGAGACGACGATAGTAAAATTAGTAAATTAGGCGTAGGTAAAAATCACAATTTTATTACTCACTTTATAACAAATAGAGCTATATTATTAGTTGAATAGTAATATATATATATCCTTTAGAATTCTAAATTCTAAGGCCTTATCCTTTAGAATATTCCGTTCTAAATTAGAAAGCCTTTAGAATATTCCACCTTAGAATAGAATCTTAGAATCCTTAGAATCGTATTCCAAGCGCCGAACGCTGCTCTTTTTTCAGGGTCGGAAACGTCCCCACAAAAGGTGCGAAATCCGTCTAATGGCGAAAGTGCTATGTACGAAAGTGGACTCATTGACTCCACTTACGAGTGCACGTTTATAGCCCTCTCACCACTCTGATATCTAGAAGTGATAACAAAAGGTTCATCGCCAAAGCAAAGCTTTAGTGAAATCCTTCAAAGCCAATCGCAATTGTTTCTCTCACCCCCAAGCTCTAGCTCTTTACTCTACTCTCAATCTTTCTTTCCCTCTCATTTTATGGATCAACATGATACGACTTGAGCTGGTGACATGTGACGAAATTTATCCTCAATAACAGCTTGGGGCTCAGCATCCAACGTCAGAGTCCTACCCAAACTTCGGTAAAATGAAGTAACAACGCTGCTAACAGAACGAGACAACATACGATTAAATGGCAATACAAGTAACCTTTAGGATAAATATAGGTTAATAAAATACTGTTAATCTTGCTACAAAGCCCTTTGTCCAAGAGACAAAACATGCATCAAGTCCTTGCTAAACACAAGAACATGTTGCCAACCTCAATAGTGATTTTAATCCAAGAGGATATTATACCGTGGTAATTAATCTGCCACTTAAGGGCAGGCATGGGTTTGTAGAGTAATCTTATAAATACCGCTTTTCCTAGCTACGGAGAGAACAGCTTTCTACTAGATAGAGGAACCGCGGCTCATTTAAATCTGATACGTATAAGAATCAAGGATATTTAAGCTAGCAAAGGTTTGGTTCATACTGTTCTGTACTCAACCCACAAACATTAGTCTCCTCCTAAGAGGCAGATTAGTACGGTATCTGAAGGTGGTATATAACTGTTAATGCATAGGTTCTACCACTTCTTAATGCTCCCTATATAACCACCATGACACAAGCTCCCTAAAAGCACAGAAAAACTTTCCAGAATCCACCCAGAAGCGAAAACATAATCGTGAAGCTACTATTAGCTTTACATAAAACAAGATCTCACAACCTTCATCCCAAGCTCCTAAGAAACAAAAGTAATGCCCAAAACATTCACGCCATCAACTATCCCGCCGCTGCCTTGACCTCAACGCCCACAAATCAAGACTCTCCCCATCAGGCTCTCCAGCAAGCAAAAGATAAATTAGAAGTCAGAATATCTGCTCACCAGCATTCTCACAACCAATCCCAGTATACGCATACCCCATCAAATCAGCCAATCACCAACCCCAAGCTAAAAGCCAGAAATTATAGAGTAACAGTCTTAGAAATCACCCCTTTGTTTCCCCCCCTCAGATATGTGATATACTTGGTGTTTATGTATGGATATGTGTTATTTATGTACGGATATGTGCTATTTATATACTTACCTGCCACTACTAGCAGGCTTGTTTTGAGGTAAGATCTTACTGATGCAATTAATTTAGGCTTTCTATCATCTTTTCAGTCCGTAGCGTCAATGTAAAACAAGGGAAGGGAGTTGCACAAATCGTTTTAGCTAGGAGATTTTACCAAGTGGATTTATACCCATTGTCATATTAATGGAGACATCTCCCAAGGAGAGCCCATTTCTATAACCAAAGAAGCTCAAGCAACGATATCAAATTGCAATTCTCATTAGATAGCTGCGGGAAAGAGTACCCGAGACTACTCCACTCACCTCTTGCCAACGCAAGTTCAATACTGTCTGGCCCCAAATGATGAGGGTTACCTCCATCATATGTATGGAAGACAGTTTCGTTGATCCAGCAGCACAGCAGCTAGCTCTGCTGGTACATGTGTACCTCTACCCCTACCTCTAATTATGTCTCTACCCTACTAACGCCGTAGCCCAAAATTCTACCATGAATCATAACTCTAAGGCATTGCTGATACCAGCGTTTGAGGCGCATTGGGTCAACTAGAGCTCCTTGTTGAGAGAAGCGTACTTGGCGGGGGAAGAGCTTCGGGGCCGAAAGAGAGGGGGAGTAACTACAAAGCGCGCAAGTCAGTTTTGCCATCAAACAGGGTAGTACTCAGGGAAAGAAAACCAACCTCTTCCAACTTCATAACCACAAAAGCCCCATCCTTATCAAACATAAAAACCGGAATCTTCAAATCACAAAACTCCCTAATACTACCACACGCCCACATCAGCCTCACATCTCTCTCCCTTCTCCTCCCTCCCCCNGCGATGGCCCTCCGTGACCGCCTTCCCAAACGCCACGCGCTCCGCACACGTTCCCACGGGGTACGCAGCGTTCTCGACGTTCGCGCCGCTGACGTACTGGCCGGACGCTGTGAGGAGCGTGCAGCCGACTCGGAATTGGGAGTACGGACAGTAGGCGGTGGATTTGGCGGCGACGCAGCTGGTGTGGAGGGTGTGGAATTCGTGCGCTGTGAGGGAGTGGGATTCGCAGGCGGAGGAGACGTCCGAGGGGGAGGTGGAGGAGAGGGTTTGGGGGGATGGCATTGTGGGGTTTTTGGTTGGTGTTGAGTGGGAAAGAGGAGAATTGGATGTTGGAGGTTGGAGGGTTGGAGGGGAATTGTAGAGTTCTTGAATACCTAGGTACGGGCAGGTAGGTAGGGATGGATGGAGGGGCAATTTGCATACCTCGTACGGCGATCACGGCCACCCGAGTTTGGGCGACCACGGCCGGTTCCGAAGGGATGGGATACCCCGCGATCGCTTGTTTGCATACTCTTATATCCGTATCAATTGATAGGAATCTGGTTATGTGGTGTGAGTTTGCCCGTTATCTTCTACACGGGGTTTTATCTGAAGCAAATATGTGATCACTTTTATCAAATACGATTCTTTACGAAATACCGCCACTTGGTGTAGGTAGTGACGATTCACAAGGAAATGGAAGGGAAGAGATAGGTAGGGTTTACATATGCCAGCTTGACACAAATGCTATTTCAAGATATCTGAATACTTACAATAACTTCAAATAGGTACTGTCAAAGGATTCATCACGCTTTTCAGAATTAGTACAGTTTTCCCATATGCGCATGGATATTTCCACTCACCTTGCCCCTCCATCAACGACCATGTTTGCACCAGTGATATAGCTACTAAATCCACTCGCAAGAAAACCAGCGACTCTACCTACCTCAATAGGCAGGCCGGCTCGTTCTAAGCCTATGTGGGCTTTTTGGCTCTGGAAAAGACTTAGAAAAACTAAAAGTATCAGACAGCAAATACACACCTCTTTGGTCTGCAGGCTGGCTGGAGGAAACTGAGAGGCCATGCCACGCATATCGAACTATACACAGTCAGTGCGTGTAGAAAATAACAGCCTAGGGCGAGCTTTATACTCCTTGTAGATCAACTCCTACATCAATCTGACCAGGAGAGATACAATTGATTCTTATCCCCGTTCCCTTCAGCACTGCAACTCCAGCCCTCACAACACCTAGAGCAGCATGGGAAGCCATCGTGAAAGCAGGTCCCCAACACCCTATGACTTTCAGTCCACATAATTCACACTTCTTGGAGCAGAAACTTACCTCCATAAGTACTAGCAACAGAACTCACCACGATGATACTCCCATACTTCTGGTCCTTCGGCGCAGCATTGGGATAAGCCAGTTTCGGAGTAGTTTTCGTCATTGCTGGAGGAGCATACTTCAAGGCAAAGAACGGAGCCATGCTATTTGCCTCGAAGCATTTCTGGAGATCTGTGGGTGTGGTGGCGTCGATTGAAGAGGGTCCTAGTAATCCTGAGGAACACACCCATACATCGAGTCTTCCCCAAGAATTGAGGACATCGTCGATCAGGCCAAGGGTTTCGTCCTCTTTGGCTATGTTGAAGGGGTAACCGATGACTTTGGTGTTGGGATGATCTTTGGCTACTGTATCGATCAGGGTGGTGTAGTCGTCTGTAGAACCTTTGTCACAGGCTATTCGAGAAATCTTAGGTTAGTGTTGAGTTCCTACAAATGGACCTAATTGGCCATTGATGGATGTTCGAGTATACCATAGATACAGGCCGCACCATGAGCTACATAACATTAGCGCTTGAACTTTAGTCGAACCCTAGCAGAGAGAACATAAGACAGAAACCGTTTTGAGTAGGATGAATTCGACGAACCAGCTAATTCTTGTATGATTGCTTGACCAACAGGTTGCTGAGCACCCGTGACAACACACACGAAGCCATACTAGATAGTATCCAGTCAGTTCCTGTTTGCCTCATTGCGTTTTCACCACTAATTCTCCATCAACTTACAAGCTTCCCGTCTGCACGATACGGACTAAAATGTTCGGTATCTAGAGTTGACATTGTGCAAGTATGAAGCAAGAAACAGATGAGGAAGAGGTCAAATGAGTAAGAGAAGAACGAAATGAAAGAGAACCTCAACCAACTCACAAACCGGGTATCCCTGATAAGGCAATGAGAAATTGCTCTATGCAACACATCCTTGATGCGCGGAGATCTGGTAACAACCAGACGGCTGGTTGTATCTAGACTGCAATCAAAATGCTCTCATTGGCTCTTTGATCGAAGGGCTTTTCTTTTGAAAGTGACACTTCTCCGAGGATGCCAACATGCTTGAGTTTTGACGGGCAATTTTCACCACGCAAAATAAGGAAAATTTCTTCCCAGAATCAAGGAAAGATTTCACTAACATTATGTAGTATCAAACAAGCCAAAGTGAATTGTGTGAGGAGTAAATATGGATCCGGAGAGCGTTGCAAAAGACCCATTCACTCCGATTTCGGACCGAGGCCCTGAGCCTCGGCGGGTTTTCTCGACGTCATCCACCCAAAAGCCTTCACTTTGGTCAAGTCAACATCTACGCTCTCACAAAGTCCAACAGCTACCAATAAGTTTCAACAAGAGTTCCAAAAGATAACTCGATTTCCTTCAAGACAGCAATATTCGAGCTCTACCATTAAATTCGAGAATGCGGTCCGCCATATTGCGCCGTAGCCAACAGGCCTTGAAAAATCACAAACCACCCACCCGCCACAACTTCTCAACAATACCCTCTTCCTCCTCCTCTTCAATTCCGACCGTCTGCCAATCATGCAGAAGAAAGCTTGCCGACACAGCAAGTCCAAGTACACCTCAAAGAAGATGGCAAAGCTCCACCGCAAACTCCCAAGCAACAACCAACATCCCCCCACGAGCCAGCGCAATCCCCCAAACACACTACGAGTTCTTCCCCAAAACGCTGCCCAAAGGCCCTCCACCCTCAGGACCCTTCCACATCGACGCGCGCGAGTTACGCAAAGAATTCCTGCAACTCCAAGCAGTAGCGCATCCAGACCGACACGGCGCGCATCTCAAACTCCGCGCCGAAGCTACATCCGCGCGGATCAACGAAGCCTACAAGACGCTGCAGAACCCGCTGTTGCGAACACAGTATCTGTTGAGCCAGCGGGGGATCGATGTCGCGGAGGATGAGACGGCCAAGACGGAGGATGCGGAGTTGTTGATGGAGGTTCTGGATGCGAGGGAGGAGATTGAGAATGCGCAGGTGGAAGAGGAGTTGGTGGGTATGAAGAGGGTTAATGAGGAGAGGATTAGGGTGAGTGAGGAGGTACTGGATGGGGCGTTTCAGAGGGATGATATGAAGGTTGCGGCGGCGGAGGCGGTTAGATTGAGGTATTGGGTTAATATTAGGGAGAGCCTTGATGCGTGGGAGAAGGGGAAGCCGGTTGTGCTTGTTCATTGAGAGAATCAAGCTGTGACATCGTTAGGGTCAGGAGGAATATGGTTGGCATGTAGAGATACCCAATAGATAAATAGGATAAAGCCACTTCATTTTTCTTGCTAGACTTCCGTAGGCAATTCCATTTTTCCTACTACATTTCAACAAGCCCGATTCCTCGAGATCATTATATAAGGAGTGTTCAAGGACTTACCCCCTTTCACTCAACAAACCACACTTAAGCACTATACTTTTCTCGCCTCCCCAAGCCCTCATAGCCTCTACATTAAGCTCATCCGCCTCCTATCCTCCACCCACCAAACCTGGCTCACTATATCTCGAGCATATCTACCCTCTGCACAAGATATTATCCACTACGTAGCTACACACTAGATCTACACACTTTCGCCTCCATTTCGCTTCTCATTTTTAAGGGAGACACCTTGATACTTACTGATTCGGGCAGCTTAAGAGCTAGTATTCATATATACGGAGTGGGAAGTGAATGATGCTTGTGTTACACCTCTTTGGAGGGTTGAAGGTAGGTTGATGGTATTCACTGGGTTCGGCAATATTAATGCTCGCTTATAGAAAGGGGTGGATGTTTGAATGTGGGAAGTACGAATGTTGGGGCGGTAATGAGGTTTATGAGAGTCATCGGTTATAGTGAATGTCTATCTTGTGCGGTTGGGAAAAAGCTTTATTTCTGAGCAGGTCTTTTGTGGAATTGTTCCTGATACCGTAGATAACTGGTGATATCCAAGATGTGGGATTACTTTAGATATTCACTCTCACTTACCTGCCAAGGGTCCAGAGACTAATACCTGAAGATAAGTAGATATCCACTTATAGTGTAAACACGCTGGAAATGTATGTAGGACCAATGTGAGTTGCGCATAAAGAAAAGCATCCTTGAATTCAGATAATTTTTTTCACAGTATCTCGGAGTTCATACAGTACTGTAAGACATCCCTGCTGCCTCAAACTGCTGGTTGGCCAGGAACCCTAGACAACCACGACCTGCAGCCCACCTGACAACAACGACGCGTGGTTTCAAACTCGTCTAGGGTTCGTAAACACATTTCAGGATGCATTTCTTGGGACGGTGATTTATCGTGTATTTCATCTGTGTATTTTGCTTTTTGATAGACGTTGATAGATCGTTGGTCAGTAGAATTTGGCTTGAAGGTATGTCGAACATCTCCCAAGTATCCACGATATTGACGACGATTTTAGATTCCTACAGTTGTTCTTATAACCACCAAGTTTTCGCGAAACATTCATTCCTGAAAATGGAGCGTTTTTATCTCAAGAATGCGGCGAAATATCAATCGCTCGTAGATGCGTTTGATCCTAACGCCAAGATACGAGTCTCTACAGGAGAGGCGGGTCCCAATATGGTTGTCGGTGCCAGAATAAGACCTTTGTCAAAAGATGAAGCATTCCCGTCTGCCATATTTCCTCGTGCTATGCAGAGAAATGTTGTGGATATCCATGATCTTTACAATCATCCGAGAGGATCTATACTTAAAGTAAGAAGCGCAGTAACCTTATCATTGAACGTTGCTCTGTTGTGCTAATATTCTGTTTTCACAGTCTTTTGACTACGAAGTAGATCACCTCTTCGACTCAGAGTCAACTACAGAAGTGATTTATGACAATCTTGTAGCCGATCTAGTTCCCTTTTCTTGGAATGGCGGGATCGGTACTCTCTTCGCCTACGGCCAGACAGGCTCAGGGAAAACATTCACAGTCAGTAGAATAGAGAAACTCGTTGCAGAAACATTAATGGATGGGAATCTGGAAGGCGAGAGAGAAATTTTCATGACCATCATCGACCTCGCTGGAAACTCGGCTTTTGATCTTTTGAACGAGCGTACGCCTATATCGCTTCTTGAGGATTCCTTTGGTATTACGCAAATGGTGGGGGCAGATGAGTATCAAGTATACGATAGAGAGGATATGAAGGAGCTTGTCGAACGAGCCACGGCTTTCAGAAGGACAGCACCAACGCTCAAAAACGACGCCTCTTCGCGATCCCATGCTATCTGTCGCATCCGCATTTACGACCCAGCTACTGACTCAGATGGCCTTCTGTATTTGATCGACCTAGCTGGATCAGAAGTTGCTCGCGATGTCTCCGTGCATGGGGCCGACCGCATGCGAGAGGCTCGGGAAATCAACATCAGTCTCTCCGTATTGAAGGATTGCATCCGCGGCAAGGCCCAAGCAGATACCAGGAAATCAAGCCAAAAGGTTCCTCATATCCCATTTCGACAAAGTGCCCTCACCAAGATCTTGAAACATGTTTTCGATCCGGCTAGCAAGAGGGAATGCAAAACTGTCGTGATAGCTTGTGTCAATCCCAGTCTTGCGGATGTTGGAGCCAGCAAGAATACCTTGCGGTTCGCCGAAATGCTGCGCGTACTTGTTCCGGCGGCTAGGAAGAAGGATCTTGATCCTATGGCTCCTGTGAATTGGACGAATGCCCAGTTGAGAGAGTGGATTAAAGAGAATGTAAGTGCAACGTCGTCAATTTCCTACTAGTCGTGTAAAACTAATATGCCTACAAAAACAGTCTGGCAAACCTGCAATACTACCAAATGTCTTAGCTCCTCGAGAATCAGGAGCCCAACTTCTCAACCTAACAACCACAGAATTCGAGTACCGCTGTCAAAAATGCCCCGGCGTCCGAGCCGAGCAAGCAAGAGCCTTCCGTGCCAAACTGTGGCAGATACACATCGACTCACAGCATACCAACGAAACATCAAAACAAGAAGTCGAAACAGAATCAACCGCATCAGTAGAATCTGACGTCTCAACAGCCCTTGATATCGTAGTTTCCAGCATAGATCAGGATCCGACTCGCTCAAAACTGCCTTTTAAAGACCGTCTTCGGCCTGGTATGGTGGTCAGTTATTTTGTATCACCGGAAGAACTGCAATTGGCCGTCCTGCTTTGTCCTGCGAAGACTATTTCTGTTTTCCAAGATGCGTTTGGGAATGTGGTTAACCCTGGGATTAACGGCCGCGCTACAAGAGAGGAAAACCATTTGGAGAGTACTCGACAGTATCTATGTGCGCTTCTGACACCGGGTCAGACGGTGGAGGCCTACGAGATGAATATTTGGACGCAGATTGTGATTGATGTTGATGAAATGGATGAGGAGGTGTATTTAGAGTATGATTCTGAGACTAGATATTATTATATTTCTGCTTGAGGGGTAGATGAAGATGTTACTCTGAGCTGTTTTGCGTTGCGAGGATTGGTACTGTAGGGATTGTACTGTGATCTTTTAACTGAGATGACACGTACCCGCCTTTGTTTCTAACCCCTCAACAATACCTAGAATCAGAATCGAAAGAATAGAAAATGGCAAAAGCGTCTCCTAAGATACCACTCTAAGTAAGGACCGAGATCCTCTACAACACCCACAAACCAAAGAAGATCCTTCATTCTCAAACCACCATCACGCTCGCCACCGCAACAAAATCACCTTTCCCTCCTTATCCCCTCTTTCCCCATCCCCCAACCCCCAAAACAGCAAACAAAAGCAAGCAAGCAGAAGTCCAGAAACCACCCTTTAGATACCATAACCCCAAACCTCTGCTCTCTAAGAGAGGTTAATTTATCTTGCAAGCTCGACCCGCTAGCTCCATGCTCCGATACTCGTAACAGACGTGTTTTCTGAATTAGCGGTATTTGGAATCTTTTGTTTGATGTGCAGGAGTTATGAATGTAAGTAGCGCGTTATAGACGGGTTTCTGGGCGAGTCCTCAGAGGGGGAGGGGTGTGGCTAGCTTAGGGGATTGGTGGATGGTTCAGTGGTTTGTGTTAAAATAATCCGAAAAGAAAAAAGAAAAAAACTGCAAAAACTCAAGTACCAGCCGAAGCTAGTCCTTAAGAAACTCAGACGCTATTTCTAGCCGGTTTTTACTCCGATAGGCCACGGGGTCACAGTTTTATGCCTTGTCATCGGCGCTTTCCCGATGTATTGCGAACGTGATTGCTCAGGTTGAATACGATGACTGGACTTCTTAT
>LT855415.1:2476100-2497880 GCA_900184765.1 Hymenoscyphus fraxineus
GAGAAATAATATAGGTCGAATTAAACCTTTATATATATAAGTAAAGAGTAATCCTCTCTAGATTACTCCTTAAGTTAATTAAATATATTAAATACTTATATTATATTTTTAATAGTATTAAGGGTTAGAATAAATACTTATTACTATATTCTTTTAATAACTAGCTAGCTTACTTACTAAAGAAAAATACCTTGCTTTATTATAAGAAAGTAAGTAAGTCTTAAATTAAATCGCCCTATTTTCCTCTACCTTGTTTTCCTCTACCTTGTTTTCCTCTATCTTATTTTCCTCTACCTTGTTTTCCTCTACCTTATTTTCCTTTACCTTATTTTCCTCTATCTTAGTTTTATTTGTCTACTCTTCTTACTTAATTACTATATAGGTAAATACTATAATTAGAAATCATTAGTATATAGAGAAGCTATATCTTAATTTAGACTTACTATATTTACTATATATATTAACTTATCCCTTATAATAGAAATAGTAGTTTCTATAGTATAGTAAGTAAGGTAATTAAATATAGAATTCCTAAGGTTCTCGCCTATATTAATAATTAAGATAGATATAGTTTAGCTAACTCTAACTACTAGATATCTAAATAATCTTTATAATATAGTAATATTTAATACGAAGGTTAAGTACTATAGAGTTCTTTTATTCTAGAAAGCGAATAGGCTATTCTCCTAAGAGTAAACGTTTAACCGGGGTTGGTTATACTTAGGGTAGTAGTTAAGGGTAATATTTAGTAAAATTAGAAAGGTATAATATAATATACGGTTCTAATACTACTAAATATAAAGGTCTTAGTTTATTATTTTAATAAAGAATAGCTACCTTAACTACCTTTTTAAATTCGCGTAAAGTATAAGCTATATATCCTAAACTAAGAGCTATGTTCTAATCTATATACTAGTCTAGGACCCTGCGAATACTAAAGTAGTAAGTAAGAAGATAGGGAGATAATAATTTATTATAGTAAGTATATAAAGTTAGGTTATAATTAGTATTAAAGTCCTTTATAGAAGAAAGCCTAGCGTTTAAAAAGGGTAAACGTAAAGACGGCGTGTTTTATAGAGGAGTAGATACTATAGTTATAATACCGCTGTTTAATAAGGGTAGACGTAGAGAAGGTAGGAGTTATAAGGGAGTAAATACTATAGTTACTAAATAGGGCTATAGCTAAGAGGTAAAGAGATAGAGGTTAAAGAGTAGAGTAAGCTATAAGAGAATATATAGTTTATAGAAAGGGTTATATAAGTACTTATAGCTAGGCTTATAGTACGGGGTAGGAGTTACCTAATTAGGAATAGCTAGGTACTTAAAGCTCGTAAATATATTTTATATAGGTACTTATAGCTAGGCTTATAGTATAGGGTAGGAGTTACCTAATCTAGAATAGCTAAGTACTTAAAGCCTGTAAATATATTTTATATAGGGAATAGCTAGACTCGAAGTATAGGGTAGGAGTTACCTAATTAGAAGGAGCTAGGTATATTTATAAATAAAGGTCGCTTAGTAATTAAGTAGGAGTTATTTCGATTTTTATAATAATTACTTTAGCTAGAATAGTCCTTTTTTAAATTTAAAATAGTAAAGATATAAGGAATTAAGTAAATTATTATACTATACTTCTATTTACTTCCTACTTTATAATCTATATCTAGATAATTTTATTAGTAGTTTAGTCTAGTAGTTCTTATTCTTACGCTTACGCTTCTTAGTTATCCCTTAACCCTAAGCCTCTATACCGTAGTCCTAAGTATTACTATCTACTTATACTAAAACCTCTATACTATAAGCCTAAGTATCGCCATCTACTAGTACTAAAACCTCTATACCGTAAGCCTAAGTATCGCTATCTATTAGTACTAAAACCTCTATATTATAAGCCTAAGTATCGCTATCTAATTATACCTAAGTATTACTATCTACTAGTACTAAAACCTTTATACTATAAGCCTAAGTATTACTATCTAATTATACCTAAGTATCGCTATCTACTAGTACTAAAACCTCTATACTATAAGCCTAAGTATCGCTATCTAATTATACCTAAGTATTACTATCTACTAGTACTAAAACCTCTATATTATAATCCTAAGTATTACTATCTACTTATCCTTAGTCCTCTATACCATGGTCCTAAGGAGCTTTACTATCTACTTATACTTAAGCTTCTATACTATTAATAGCCTAGTCTTATTCCTTCGGTTACTAAGCTCTATTAGTCTTCTTAGTAAAAAGATAGTATAAAGTATACTGTTTTTAATAAGGCTTCTCCTTCTTTTACTTAAACTAATTCGCTAGTCGATCTTTATATATACGGCCCTCTATATAAAGAAGATCTATAAGAGTTAGCCTAATATACTTTCCTTTAGAATTAACTTTTACTAGCTTATCCTTATTATACTAATATCTATTAATAATATCTTAATTCGCCTTTTACTAGACTAACTTATCTTAACCTTTCTAGTTTAACCGTTTAGGGAATTCGTTAGGTATAATATACTAAGAGTAAACTATATAGCCGCTAGTAGTATTTATATAGTTTTACTTATATTATTATACTAACTAATTATTAGTGTTTAAATCTAAATTTATTAATAAACTTAAGCTTAGCTCGGTTTCTTTATATATAGTACTAAGAGCCTTTTAGTCTTTCTAGAAGTATAGGAGTAGTATACTTAGTTATTCTACCTATTATTATTAACTTATATTAGAAGTAGGATTTATAAGAGTGTCGGCCTAGCTAAAGTTAGCGGAATTTAGTCTATATAAGGTAGGTAGAGGAGGCGTTATATTATAGAGATTCTCTTTATCTAAAGGAAAAACTATAGTATTTTATTATTCTATTTATTATTATTCTTAACTTATATTAGAAGTAGGATTTATAGGGGTGTTGTCCTAGCTAAGGTTAGTAGAATCTAGCTTATATAGAGTAGGTAGAGGAGGCGTTATATTATAGAGATTCTCTTTATCTAAAGGAAAAACTATAGTATTTTATTATTCTACCTATTATTATTCTTAACTTATATTAGAAGTAGGATTTATAGGGTAGACAGCCTAGCTAAGGTTAGTAGAATCTGGCCTATATAGAGTAGGTGGAAGAGGCGTTATATTATAGAGATCCTCTTTATTAAATAGGAGAACTATAGCCTTTTATTAAACTACTTCTTACTCTTAATTAGTTCTAGTAACAGGATTAGCCAGGACGTTATAACCTTAATTAAAGTTATTATTATATAGTATACTATTATCTAGGATAATATTACTATTTACTAATTTATATACTTAAGAAATAAAAGTATAAATAGGACTATCTTCTAAGTTCCTATATAATCTCTATACTAGAAATAATCCTACTAGATCTTTACCTAGCGTATAAAGTAGAAACTCCTTAGAACCTATAATACTAAATTAGTAAGTAGCTATAGTAATATACCCGAAGATACTTATTTAACTTATACTAAGGTTTAATTACTTTATCTAGGTCTATAATATTGCCCCGAGTATAATAATAATTACTATAGTATTTGTAGAAGAACTTAGAGAATATATATTCGTACTAAGGCCCTTCTCCTATAATATAGCTTATATATATATACTATTTAGGGAGGCGGTAGCCTTTTAATTAAATTAGAAGAGCTTCTTATTAATATTATTAACTATAATTAGGTACTCGAATATCTCTATAACAAAGATATTATATTATTTTTTTACTTAAAAGTTAATTATACTCTAAGCTCTAGAGTTCGTTAATATTTAAATAAAACGATTTAATATAATTATAATTATTAACGTATTCTTAATTATAATTAGGCTTAGAGGTAATATTATTTTCTATTTTACCTTAGTAATTATACTTACTTTAATAGGTATTATATATACCTTTTATCTCCGGACATTTTACGCACACGTTAAAGGCCTCCTAGTATAAAGTACTAATACCTCTAAACTACTAGTTACTACTACTTAGGTATACGATTATAGTACTATATTAATTTACTAAGGTTAATATTTTAGTAAACGATTCTAAGGCGTCTTATAAGGATATAGTATCTCTAAATTTATTTTCTATATTATTTTCTTTATTACTCCTACTATAGTTATAGGAAATAATTACTAGAGGTATATAGTTTAACTAAGAGGTACTATAGGAGTAGTAAGGGCTTAGTAGTATAAGTAGATAGCTAGGAGAATAATTATCTTCGAACTAATCCTTATAGTCTAGATTTAGACTTATAGTAGGGCTCTCTCGCTTATTATAAGGTATAATCGATAGGAGTAAAGGTTTAGAAGTAGTATTCGAAGGCTATACCTTAGTTAACTTAGGTAGGTCTATTTACTCTATAGTAGGGTTTAACTATTAACTATGTTTATAAGAGTAGAGGCTAGAAAGTAGGTAGTAGTATAGTCTAGTACTTTCGCGTTAGGTCTATTATATATTTGAAGCTACGAGCTTAGATTATTTAATACTATATATAACTATAGAACTATAGTAATTTACTAATATAAATAAAAGATTTACTATAGATTTCTAAACTTTAAAGGGAACTATACTAATAACTTTATATTTTTAAAAGAAATAAATTAACTATAGCTACTTGTCCCCTCTAATCCTTCTAATAATTAGAGCCGGAATTATATATATTATAGTCGCCCTAATAGGCGCCTTGCCTATATTTATCTCGGAGAGCCTCTAACTAGTAGTAGGTTATATAGGCTTTCCTAAAGGCCTCCTTAGTATTATCTAGGGTATAGAGAACTATACTAATAGGAAGTATTAGGTAACGTTTATTTAAGTTAGTAGAGACGTATAGCTATTCTTCCCTAACTAGAGAATTATCCTTAGTAACTAATACTATAAATAGATTAGTCTAGTCTAAATAAGAACGGGTATAGGACTAAGGTAATATATATATATTATATTTCTGCTAAGTAAATCTATAGTACGAGTAGGCTCTATTATAGAGTATAGATATTTTTCTAGTAGTATTACTTCGAGTACCTAGACTAAAAGAGACGTAGGACTTAAATAGACCCCGCCCCTCCTTATAATTAGAATACTGATTTATACCTAGGTTATATATTCCTTTAGTATATATAACTACGGCCTCTACTTAAGTATAGCCCTTTCCTAGCTTTTTGTTTTCTTTCTAGTTAATATAAAATGTCTAGGTATCCTTTTAGAGTATATCTTATATATCCCCTACCTAGGGATAGATAGTACTTACTAGGTCGTATACTATGTTTATATAAATCTACTAGCCTATAAAGTTCGAAAGTCGGAGGACTCTAGAGGGGGGCAAATCGTACGTAGTAGATTATTCGGCCTTACTAGTTACGTAAGAAGGAAAGGGATTGTTAATTAGAGGAGAAATACTACGTTCCTTTAATAGATATAAATATAGGTTCTATTAAGAGGGTATAGTAATAATACCTGACTTTCGGTAGCTTATAGTAAGGCTAGGCGTAGTATATTAATAAACGTACGAGGTTTAGATTATATTAGAATATAGTTAAGCCTTAAGAAGACTTAACTTCTAAATAAATAGAGTATCGAAAGATAGGAATTATATATAACTCTTAATAGATTCCTACTAGACGTAGGGTAGGTTAAAGTAGGAGGAAATCGGCCTCTGTCTATTTACTGCGAGGAGGCTAGTAGTAATAAGCCTCCCTATACGTAACTATAGAATAGTATTATATCTAAGTTATAATAAGATTATACTAGATATATTTATTAGGATAGTTTTCTTTTTTAGTTCTAGCTATATCCTTTTCTTTTAAGTATTTAGATATTAGAATAAGTTATATTAAATATATAATATATAAATAATTATTTATTATTATTCCTTTATTAAATTAAGCGAGTATAGTAACTAATATTTTATATTTAAACTACCTTTAAAATTTTAAAACCTTTTATCTAGTAGGCTAAGAAATAAGTAGAAGAAAAGAAATACTAACTCTTTATTACCCCTCCTTTTTTTATAATTAGTATTATATATATTTATTTTTCTCTATATATTTATAGATCTCGAAGATATATAAATAACTATAGATGCCCGTAGATATCTATAGATATATACAAGTAGATATTTCTAGTAACTCTATATATTTATAGATCTCGAAGATATATAAATAACTATAGATACCCGTAGATATCTATAGATATATATAGGCAGATATTTCTAGTAACTCTATATACCTATATCTTAGAAGCCCTTGATCTTTTTCTATCTATAGCTAAATACGCTACTTACTTTATATAATAACTACGTTTTTTAACTATCCCTTTAAAAACACTTACCTACCTTTTTTTTACTATTTTAAAATAGTATTATCTAATCTTAGTATAGCTTCTATTAATAATATTAAAGATTAACTAGTAATTATACTCGATTTTAGTACTACATTTAGTAGTATTACATATATATTCGCTATAGGCGCTAAACCTAAGGTTTATATAATTATTAAACCTTGTATAGCTAAGTATATTTAAAAATAATCTAAGTAGATAATTCCTATCCCTCTATCCTAAATCTTTAACCTAAAGAAATTATAAAAAGAGATCTAAGGGAGGCGCCTTACCTACTACTACGTACCTAAGACCTAGATCTTCTAGGCCGGCTTTCCTACCTTACTACTACTATAGATATTCCTCCTATAGGTAGAAACGTTTACTTAATAGAGGCTAAGCGAATAAAGTTTGAAAAATTAATAGTAAGAGTATAATTAATAGTAAATAGCTAATATTAACCTCCTAATACTAGGATATTATAGAAGTATAAGGCTATATAATCGGTAGTACTTATTAACTACCTAATACTAGAATATTATAGAGATCTAAGACTATATAGTTAATAGTTTATCTAATTGCTTAACTTACTTAACTAGAAGAATGAAATAGTAGTTTTATATTAATAGTTACCTAAAAAATAAATTTAACCGGCGTAGTTATAACTTTATATTATACTAGAAAGCTGTATTTTATAGGCTAATTCTAGTAAAATCCGAATTATTCTAAAATCCGAATAATTTATATTTATTATTATTATTACTATTGAACTTTTATCTATTATCTATACTATTAATTAGGTTAGTTTTTTATATTATATTTATAACTTTTAGATATTACCTCTCTAGGTTTAAAGATCTAATTAGCGGTCGAAAGAGGTTTTAAAATAGCTTAATAGGTATAGGAACTATAGGTCCTACTTTATAAGTACTTATAGGATCGGACCCTATAAGGACTAGGTTAGTTACGATCTAAATATAGATAGTTAGTAGAATATATTAAATATAAAGAATAATAATTACCTTTTATTAAGAGGATAATCTTATTTACCTTCGTAGCTTATTATTAACCGTTAGTTATATAGCTTTATTATTTTTAATTCTTAGCTTTTATAGTTTAACCTATTATCCCTTATAGGGTTATTACTCTTATAGTTTAACTTACTCGTTAACCGTTAGTTATATATCTTTATTACTTTTAATTTTTAGCTCTTAAATTAGATTAGATAGCTCGTCGTTAACTATTAGTTATATATCTTTATTATCTTTAATTTTTGGCTTTTATAGTTTAACCTTAGTAGGGGAGTTATACTAGGTAGTTATAGACGTTAACCGTTAATTATTAGTTGTATATCTTTATTACTTTTAATTTTTAGCTCTCGTAGTTTAACTTATTATCCTTTATAGGGAAGTTATACTAGGTAATTATAGAGCGTTAACTAGTTAACTATTAGCTGTATATTTATATTGTTTTTAACTTTTAGCTCTCGTAGTTTAATTTATTATCCTTCGTAAGGGAATTACGGTAGGTAGTTATAGAGCGTTAACTGTCGGTTATATATCTTTATTATTTTTAATTTTTAGCTCTTATAGTTTAATTTGTTGTCCTTTATAGGGGAGTTACGCTAGGTAGATAGAGTTATTACTATAAAACTTTATTTAACGGAAGTATCTTAATAGAAAATATCTCGATAGTATAAAGAGTTTATAACTTTAGCTAGCTAAACTAGCTAAAATAGCTTAACTAGCTTAACTAGTTTAACTAGCTTAACTAGATTAATTAGATTAACTAGCTTTAAGTTGTTTATAAAAGTAGGTTAAAGCTCTTAAAGTAATTTAAAGCCCGGCTTTAATACGTTTATTTAATCGCTTAACCTAGAGCCGAGACTAAATAGTATTTAATAAGCAGTATATAAATAATCTTAATAAATCGCTACTACCCTACTTTCTTAAAAGCGTGTTATTTAGATTTCCTATAAATATTAGTTTAAATTTAATAGTAAGAAGGTAATCGATAATAAATAATTTATATAGTTTATATAGATTTACCTTAATACTCTACTATTCTTGTAGATAATCTTCTAGATATTAGGACTAAAACTTTCTTTATAGGTTTTATATCCAAGAGATCTTTTAGTTCTCTCCTTTTTAGTTTCTTCTATTAGAGTATCTAATTTTAATATCTTCGACTCTAGAGTATCCGATATTAATTAATATCTTCGACTCTATAAGTTCCTTTATATATATATTAGCGTCCTGAAACTTATATATACAACCTTATATCTCTATAGCCTTTAAGAATCGTAAACTATAGGTAACTATATATATAGTAAGTTCAAGGGCGGGCTTTTAGTCGAAAATAGTATCTATAGAATAACAACGGTTAGTTACTAGTAATATTAACTCTTAAAAACAACTAGTAATTTCTATAAGGAAATGTCTTTATTCTATTAACGTCTTTTAGCTTAATCTAAGATTTAAGAGCTACTTTATATAAAGTTTTAATCTCTTATTTAATTTAAGTTTTACCTCGAAAAGGGATATTAAAGATTTCTTATAAGCGGTATTAAGAGGGTAGTTAAGTATAATATTATTGGAGGTATAGTTAGAAAAGTCTACTAAAATACGTTAGAAAGGTCTACTAAGATAATAGTAGCCCTTTTAAAAAGCGCTAAGTCGCTATAAGTAATAATTAAGGATTCCTTACTAAGTATAAAGCGCTATCTTTATTATATATAAGAAAACTTAAACGTTTACTATTGTTTATATTATTATTATTAATTTTATAATATTAGTTTATAAAATATTCTACTAAGTAATAAAGTTAGGTAAATCTAGTAGCTAGGATACTACTAAGGCTAGTTATTACTAAGCAAGGTCTTCGTTAGTTAAGGGCCTCCTGAAAATAATTGTTTAGTATATATATTATACTAGAATTATAGTATAAATAATATAACCAAGGATTAACTTATAGAATTCTATAACTTAAAAGACCTCTATAGATTTATATTACTAACGCCGCGCTAATAATATAATACTATAGTATTTAAATAATTCTTTTACCTTATAACTCCTCCTCTTCTTCTTTCCTTTAATACTACTACTACTACTAGCTTTAATACTACTACTTCCTTAATATTAACCTTAAACCTCTATAATTAAAAATAAACTAATAATATCTTATAGTTTATATTTTTACTATTCTATATATTACTCAAACCTCGCTAATTACCCTCTTATAATAGATTGTAATAGATTGAATTAAACTACTAATACTATAAATAAATAGAGAAGATTCCTCCCTAGATTAAAAAAAGACATACTTAAGTAAGGCTTTTATTTTGTAAAGGAGTAATAGTTAACTTATATTAGACTATCCTAGTATATATATAACTCTTAACTCCTTATTATTATTATTATTATTATTATTATTATTATAACTCGACTTCCTAAATATTACTATTATAATTTACTATTATAATTTACCCTACCCTTACCCTATATTTTTCTACCCTATAAAAAATACCTAAGTAAGTTCTAGCTTTTTACTTCGTTCTTTATTTAGTATAACTAATAATCTCTAGCTAACTTACCTCGATCTTACTAACCTACCTTAATCTTACTAACCTACCTTAATCTCGCTAACCTACCTCGATCTTACTAACCTACCTCGATCTAGCTATTACTATTATAATCCTTTTTAACCCTCGGTTCTAAACTACTATTATAATAGCTATTATAATATAATATAATAGTAGTAATCAAGTTATTATTATACTCTCTAATACTTAATCTTATTAATTAATTTGTTAATTAGCCTTTACTAAAACTAAGTTACTCGATCTCTTTAAGACCTTAACTAACTCTATATAATAGTAATAGCTCTATATCTTTTATGTCCTTAATCTTAGTAATAAATCTTATCTAATACTAAGTTACTTAATCTCTTAAAGATATTAGCTAATATACTATACTAGAGATCCTTCTATATCCTTCTATATTATTAATCTTAGTTATTATCCTAGAGCTAAGTTATATAAACTCTAAAAGAACTTACTAATATCTTAAACTAAGACTTATTTACTATCTATATTATTATAAGAATAATATATAGTAGTAGTCTCCTTCGATCTTAGTTACGTAATATACCTCTATTATCTCTTTACTATCTATAAGCGTGCTCTACTATTTATAAATATAAATTAAGACTTATTATTTATATATACTTTATTATAGGCGCCTACTATTAACCTTCTAAGTATTATTAGAGATATAGATCTATATTAAACTTATTATATTACCTTAAGTAGTCTATACCTCTATAACCTTTAGAAAACTAGTTAGGTAGCTTTTTATATAAAAGATCGAGGTAAGTATTATTATACTTATATATCTTTAAGCTATTATTACTAATAGTTATAGCTTATTAGATCTTCTCTCGAAATAAACTATAAAGCCTCTTCGAATCCTTTCGAATCCTTTTAAACCTATCGAATCTATCGAATCTATTAAATCTATCAAATCTATCGAATCTATCGAATCTATTAAATCTATCGAATCTATTAAATCTATCGAATCTATCGAGGGGTCTATACCTCTATAACCTTTAGAAAACTAGTTAGGTAGTTAATAATATATAAAGAAGATATAGGTTATTAGTAGTATAATAATTTTACCTCTTAGATCTTATAGCTAATATATCTTTAGAATTATAATACTAAGAATCGCTAGATTAAGGTTTAATTAGTATTATATCTCTTTTTTTTTATATTACTCTTCTCTTTCTTTTATTTATAACCTTATTAAATCTTATTCTTCGATCTGTTTTAATTATAGACGTAGGTTAGAATTAGGTACCTAGGGTTTTAGTCCTTAATCTTCTACCTTTTAGAGAGGGTATCTTCCCTATTTTACTAGAGCGTACTAGAATATATAATTAATATTATTTATTCTTTTATTTATAGTATTTTAGTATACTATCTCCTCTTTTAAATAGATTAAGATAATTCTATAGTACTAGATCCTTTAAGTCTTTTTAGATTATAGTAGGGTCTAAACCTCTAAGACTAACTAAAAAACTGGATTAGCTACTATAGTTAAAAATAAATGAGGTAAGTAATTTTGTTATATAGACTTTATAGCTAATATATTTATAGAATTAAGCTTAAGTAGTATTAGAATATTAGTAGATCGAGGTTTGATTCTTATATTATCTTGTTTCTATTCTTAATATACTATAGTTTTTAAAGATAATTTAACTATGTTTTAATTTAGGTTCTTAAATTTAGGTTATATCGAATTAAACCCTCTGAACTAGACTTTATAGACTCCTCCTAGACTAGACCTTGTTAACTCCTTATAGACTCCTCCTAGACTAGACCTCCTAGACTCCTCCTAGACTAGAACTATTTTCCTATATATATTTTTCCTTCTATTATTCTTATTATATTATATTTTATTCTATCTTTCTATTTTTTACTTATATTCTACCTTATTTATATATCTTATTATATAGCTGAGAGGCTATTATAAACTTACTATATTATATAGGAGATCGGGGGTTATATTATATTTTATTTTATTTTTTCCTTATATTCTACCTTATTTATATATCTTATTATATAGCTGAGAGGCTATTTTAAACTTACTATATAAGAGATCGGGGATTATATTATTCTATAGTTAATTAAACCTTGCCACGCTACTAGCTTATTTACTAAAGGTATTAGGCTATGTCTTTAGTAGGTTCCTTACGAACGGAGCCTTTTAAGTAACGTTTATACTATAGTAGGATTATTAGTCGATAGCTGAACTTTTCTTACTATTTAAACTCTGTTTACTTATTCTATTACTTTATTAAATAATCCTTTAGTTAGATAGTAGTATAACTAGCTAATTATATCTCCTTATAAGGGAGGTACGCTATAGCTACTAGACTCTAAGTTAAGGCTTTAAATATCGGTATAGCTTAATAACTTAAGGTGTTAGCGCAATTCTAATAATAAGAATAAATAGTACTTTAAGTGTATTATAGTATAGTATACTATAGTATTAGAAAAAGTATATTACGGTACAAGTATACTATAGTAGTATACAAATATACTATATTATTCTAAGGAATATTAAAACTTTACTATTTTAGTTCTTTAATTCTAAAGGCTTAATAATAATTCTTTAGGTAATAAATAGTATATTATATACCTAAACTACACTATATTAATATTTGATTTAGAGAGCTAATAAAGAGTTAGAGTCTTCTCGATAATAAAAATAGATAGTATTTAACTACTATTATCTCTAAGAGAAATAAGGGGGTACACTAGCTATTACAAAGATATTATATATACTACTCTTTATTAAATAAACAGTAGCCTTCTAAGTAGGGAACTATATAAGCTAGGATATAATATAAGCTAGGATATACCTGTTAACTTTAAAGAATTAATAAACCTTTAATTAAAGCAAATAGTATATTATATACCAAATAACCTAGATGATTATCTTAAAGGTTCTAAGAGGTTAATACATATATATAACTTTTTACACTACGCTATACTAGCGATATAGTAGATAGATACACTAGGTCCTTACGGGTACACGTATATTAGCGATATAATAGCTAGGGGGATCTATTTTAGGTACTAATATCGAGGTTATTAATTTAGGCCGCCTATTACTATTTGTAGTTCTTACTTTTTTAACGCCTAAGGCTACGGTTTAAATATATTAATAGGATAGTTATAAAATTCTAGCTATATTCGCGATTTAAGCTAATCTAGTTAAAGTTTACCTTTACGTTAAGCGAGCTAGCAACACCTAGGTCTACTATACTATCCCCTATAGTAGTCCCTAGTAGGCCTACTAGTGCCGCCTAAAAAAAAAGTTATATAACCTAGTTTTAGTAGGTGTTATATATAGATACGGGTAGTTACAAGTACTTACAGGCTTTTACAGATCTTAATTATACGGTAAAAGAGTATTATAAAGTATAGTAGATAGAATAGTAAATAGATTAATTAACCTATATATATTATTTCGTATTTAATTTTAATATAATCAAACAATTAACTACTCTATACGCCTATTGTAATTAAGCTAGTAATAGTTAGGGTTAGAACGTATATACCTAAAACAACTCCTATTAAATTCTCTATTAATTATTAAACCTATTAGAGATCTAACCCGTAATATAACTATATAAGTAAGAGTAGTAGTTTTAAAGGCTGTCTTCTTTCCCCTCTAAGATATAATAACTTTATCTCTTATTAAACCTTAGGATTTATAGATTATAAGACTATAGGCGAGGCGAAAGGGGAATATTATTTAAGTATACTTATACTTCTTATACTTAAACTCCGCTTCTATAAGGAAAACTAAGGCTAGATTCCTCTAGTAATAGGGTCCTTTATACTTATTAAATTTAACTAAAATATAAAACAGTATATCTATATCTAGATTCGCCCCCTTATTTTAGATAATATTACGTATTATCTCTAGAATACTATTAATAAGGCCTTTTAACGTTTAAATATTCCGAGTTAAAAATATACGAGTTCTAATAATATAATATTTAGAGTTCTCTAGACCTTCCGCCTAGTTAGCAGTAGTAAATTTTATACTTAGACTAGTATACTTAGTAATTATATACTTAACTAGGGTACCTAGCTATATAAGCTTCTCCTTATTATACGCTTTTACCTTATTCCTAGTAGGAAATAGGCGGATAGCGCGGTCGAATATAGCCCGTTCTTTAGAGTCTAATCGACTTATAATTCGAGTTTATAGAGCTTTAAAGTATTCCTAGGAAAGCCCTTTATTACTCGGCTCTTATAGCTTGTCTAGGAGGTTAATAAACAAGGTTTTACTAGAGAGTTATTATATCTGTTTTATAAGACGTATAGTTTTATCTAAAGCAAGATAGGCTTCCTTACCTTTAGTTTACTATACTATGTCCTACTTCTTTAGTAGTATAGGCTTATATAAAGCAGTTTCCTCTATAAGGTTTAGTTACTAAAAGTCTCTAATAAGTATAATACTAATACTACTAAATATCTTATCTTAATACTAAGGAAATATAGTATAAAGCCGGTCGTCTATAATACTAAGGCGCTCTAAACCAATTATAGACTTCTTATCTATAATTATATACTAATAGTTTTTAAATTTAGCCTAGATCTCCTTTATAGTAAGTTTACTAAGTTCCTTACTTAGTTTCCTATAGTCTAGCTTTAATAGAGAATAGATTATCTTGCCTTATAATCTAAAGGCAGCTATTCTAGTAGGAGTATAATAGAAAACTAGACTTGTAGAACTATTATAATCCTAGGCTATCTTTACTAGCCGGCTACTAATAGCTCGAATAAAATAGCTTTTACCTATACCTACCTTTCTATCTACGTTTAGTAGAAGAGGTTTTAGATCTCCTCTATCTAGCTTATGTTGAAAGTAGTCTTTAAATAGGTTATATAGGGTATACTATTCTAAATTTAAGGTAGTAGGAATAGCTAGATTCTAGAGGTCGATATCTTCTATATCTAGGGTTTTACTCTTTAGTATCTTCTAGAACAACTCTAGAAGGTCTAGATAGGTACTATAGTAAGTATTCTAGTTATATTAGCGGTTAATTAGATAAGAACTAAGGTTATTTATTTAAATCTCTTTTTTATCTTATAGGTCTAGGTATATCCTAGCTTGTTCTACCTAAGCCTTATTATCTTATTCCTAAGGCCTAATAGGTAATTTATTATATTATGCCTTGTTATTATATATATCGAGATCCTCTTTAATAGTAACTACTTCCTTAGAGTAATAATAATAGAAATTAGGAGGAAGGGTATATAACTAGTAGTAATACTCTTAAGTATTAATATATATTTTATACTTAACGTTATTAACTATTAGAAGCTTATACTTGTCTAGGTCTATAAAGGGGTAATAAAGTATTAACTTAATATAGTAGTAATCCTTAAATTCTTCGAGCGTAGGGTTAGACCTATACTAAGGGTAGTATCTAATAGGCCGGGGATAACTACGAACTTGTCTCTTATACTTGTCCTAATTATAACTCTAAAGCTATTCTAGAAGCGAGAGATTTTATAACTCGTCTAAATCTAGATTTAGTAATAGTATATTATTCTTACTAGATTAATCGATTTCTGATTTACCTAGGTTATAAGCTATAAGTTCTTCTACCTTCTTTAGGCGGTCTAGATACTTCTTATACGGTGATAACTTTTCCCTTATACTAATATTACTATCCTTATCCTAGACGTCCTATATATAAACCTTTCTAGTCTCTAGTAGGTAATAATTTAGTCCTACTATTTTAACCCTATAAGATATTAGAGGAAGCTTATAGAGGTAATAGTAGACCTCCTAAGTAGATATATCCCGCTTAGATACTAAGCGATTAAATATCCTAGCTATATATAATACTACTAGAGAGTTATTAGTAATATATAAGATAATCTAACTATAGAGCTTAGAATATAATATAGACTTTAGCTCGTTTTTAGAGGTATACTTTATAATATACTTATATAATCCTCTTATACTAGTTGTAGGTTTAGTATTAGTGTTCGCTATCTACCCTAGGGCTATAGTAGGAATATAACTATTTATTTAAGGATAATTCTTTTCTAGTATAAACTTCTATTTTATACTATTAATATCTTTAGTAACTCTTATATAAGAATAGTTCTTATATAGGTAGAAGAACTAGTATACCTTTCTTTTCTATACCTTGTTCTATTAAAGGTAATACGCTTCTAAGTATAGCTTATATATCTAAAAGCTTTTTATATATAAGGTAAACTAGGCTAGTATATTCTATATCTTAGGCTATAGAGTAGCTAAGGTATAGTATCTACTAGGACGCTATAGGGGGTCTAGTAATACTACTATAATATACTAGTTCTAGAACTCTATAAATCTAGTCCGAATCTCCTTAGTTAATATATCTATTTTTAGACTATTCTTAATCTAGAAAATACTATAAATATAGCTAGTATTCTAAGCTTGCTATTTAAAGTAGAACTAGTCTAGCTTAATTCTTAGGAGAGGCTAGAGTATAGTCCTCTTAAAAATAAGAAAACGTTTCTTAAGGTAATAAGAGATAATATATAGATTCTTTTAGACTATCTACTAGGATAGAGAGACCTAAGCCTCTTTTAAAGCGTCTCTCTAAGTCTTAAACCTAGGTATATGTCTTATTAAATTATACTAATAGTAGTCGGTAGTACTTAAGGTTAAGAAGAGGAGACTTAAGTCGGATATAGAACGTACTATTATATTAAGCTCTTAGGATTTCTACTTCTAAAATAGGCAAGTACCCTTTATATTACTCGCCTAGCCTATAATCTAATTTATTAAGTCGCTATCCTCGGCCTCTAACTACTCTACTAACTCCTCCTTTAATAGTCTACTAATCTCTAGCGCGGCTCGCTTATTAATATAATATCTCGCTTATTATTAAGAATAACTACGTATAATTAGGTTATATATAAAGAAGTAGAATCTAGGATACTATTCGAAGTAATTACCTTTATACTATATTATATACGCGGCCTAGTCTACTAAGTCTATATTAGTATCCCTAGATACGTAGAAGTCTCTAGTACCTATTAGAAATAGGCTTAGAAAAAGACCTATAAACAAATAATCTATCTATTATAAATCTATAATAGGGGTAGACTAAATAAAAAGAGCGTTAATTATATCTACTATCTTATTTATAACTTATAAAAGCGGAGTAGTCTTAACCTCTATCTTATTCTTATAATAGTTTTATATTCTATCTTTTACTTACTAGTCTTTTATTTAGAGCTAAAGGATATTTAGAATAGTACTCTAATCTAGCTCTATATTATTAGGTTTGTCTTAATAAGGATCTTAGTCTAGTAGTAGTAGTTAGAGGAGAGGTTCTTAGTCTAGTATTAATACTACTAGAGTATTTTCTAGTTAATTTTAGTATGTTAGTTACTTTTATATAGTATCTAGGTTCTATAGAGCTACTTTATTTAGAGGCTCCTCCTTAATCTAAGTTAAATAATATTAAATATTACTATCTTTAGAGAGTTAATTAATCTGAGCTAGATTAATCTCTACGTCTTAATATATAAGGTTATACTATTTAAGAAACTGGAGCTACTAAAGAATTATACTTCTCTTTACTATATTTTATTATTTAAATTAGTAATTAAAGCGAGTGTTACCTAGATTAGTATTATAAGGAACTACTAGGATGTTCTTAATATGTTTAGGTAGGTAAGGTAACTTCTTAAAGAATTTCGCTCGATTTTAAGTAAAGCTAATATAGTAACCTAAGTACTTATACTACTGTCTACAGATCTGAGAGACACTTATATAGTAGTAGATAAGGGCTATTATTATCTCCTTTACCTAAGTTAATAGTAAGAGGCCGTGGTTACTATTACTCGGATCTATATTATTTACTACTAACATTGTAAAAGGCGTCCCTAGAGGAGACTTTTTCTCTAGTTTCTAGTAGTATTTATAAACTCTATCCTTTAAGCCTATATTAAACTAGTATTTATTATACCTGTTATATATTTTACGCTATATCTTATTAAGCTTAGTATAGAAGTTATTATATAACTTTTAATTTACCTCTAAAATATAAGTACTATTAGGTATAGTAGACTCTAGCTTATTTAAACGCCTACGTTTCTAAGGTCTTAGTATAGGTTCCGCTATACTTTCCTCTAATCTATATATAAGTCTATACCTAGATAAAGGGGATATAGTACGCCTTCTCCGAGTTAGTTAGGTATATTAGGTCTAGGCTATACTTATAATAGAGACTATAAATACTAGCTGCTCCCCTTCTTTAAATATATATTATTTAAGTTATTTAGTACAAGCTTTATTATTATTTGTATACTTAGTCTCTATAGAAACCTTTACTACTAACTCTTATATATAGTCTAATAAGAAGATATTCTTACTAGATTCTATTAGAGTTTAAGAAGCTACGTTATAGTTTAGACCTAGAAGGCGCTCGGCTAGGATTACTACCTATTCTTAGTATTAGTACTTATTCTAAGTTAGAGTTTATAGACGCTACCTAAGAGTATCTAACTAGAATAGGCCTAGTATCTAAGGTAGTTAGTTCAAAGGTATATAGTAGAGCTTTTATTAGACGACCGAATTATTAAAATAGTAGTTCTAAAGGCTAGGAGGGAGTAGGTATAGGGATATCTAGTTAAGCTTTCGAAAGACAACTACGTTATTTTATAGGTTTAAGAACATCTAGTTAAACATTCGAAGGACAACTATATCGTTTTATAGGTTTAGGGATATCTAGTTAAGCGTTTAAAGGACAACTACGTTATTTTAGATAAGGAAAAAAAAACGTATTTAGATCGATTTTACCTAATACCTTTCTCTTCTAGGGTAAATAACTTAGATATATCCTTCTTAATTTTCTAGAGTATATTATAAAGAACTCTAAGGATTAAGGCTTAACCTAGTAGTATTATAGATATTCTTATTTATTAACTTAGAAAGATATCTATAAGAAAGGGTAGTATTTACAAATAAGTATTTATATCTCCGACTATTAGAGTATATTACGTATATAGGTAGAATATCGCGTCTATATATATATTAATAACATAATACACGTCCTTTATATTTATAAGGTTAGAATATAGTAAATTAGAAGTTACGTTTACTATTTACCTATATATTTTCTTTACTTTCTTAAATATCTTAATTTTTAGTCGAATATTTATAGAGCTTAAATAAACTATAAGTGTCTATTAAACGCTATAGATATAAGGAATTACTTACTTTTAAAATATATATTATATATACTTAACTCTTTTATATCTTAGCTTCTATATTACTAAAAAAAATGAAATTAGTATTTTATAGGATACGTAAGATCTATAAAGGGCTATAAGTACCTGTAGCTATACGTATACTAGTAGTAAGTAGATAGTATTATTAGGGGCTAGTATTAGAATAAACGAGTCTATTTCCTATTATACTTTATAAGTATAATACTATAACTAAGTAGTATCTCCTAGCTCTAGTTTACTTTTAGTATATATTTTTTAGTATAATTATAATTGTTTCCTATTATACTTTATAAGTATAATACTACTACTAACTAGTATCTATAAGTTTCTGTTTACTTTTAGTACTAATTCTTAAATATAATAAATTACTATTATACTTAACCGCTAGTATTAGCGATTTTCGCTCTAGTCCTAGTATATAAATTAAAGTACTACCCTCTAACTTATACTTTTTTCTTTAGCCTTCTTTAACCTTAAACCTTAAACCTTAACCTTAATACTAATAATACTAATAATACTAATAATACTAATAATACTAATAATATTAATACTATACTACCTTATACCTGTACCCTATCTCCCTCCTCTTCTCCCTCTTTCTCTAACCCTGCCTTCTAACCCTAAGAAGAAAAAGAAGAAGAAGAAGATAAAGAAGTTAAAGAAGTACCCGCCTATAAGACTAAGAAGACTAAGAAGACCGCCGCTGCTCGTAAGCCTACCCGTCGCGCTAAAAACACTACTACTACTACTATTACTATCTGAGATAGCCTTCCTAGCGTTACGCTAGTTTAAATTATACGCCCTTCTAAGACCCTTATTATATTAGTAGGAATAAGAAAGTAGAATAATAGTACTATTTATAAAACTTAGAATAGTACTAATATTAACTAGGAGAGAATATAAAACGCGGAAGTATAGGCTAGGACTTTAGTTAGGGATAAGAAGTACTAGGAAGGAGAGGCCTATACTAAGTGCTAGAAGAATAACAGCCTATTTAAAGCTTATATTATTATTAAAGGCTACCTCTCTAGTAGCTATACTAACTACTACTACAGTAGTAAGGGTCGACGCTATTCTTTCCGACCCTACTAAAATCCTTATAAGAGGAAGCGTAGTAAGCGAGTTAGAGAGGAGGAGAAGGAGGAGAAGGATAAGGAGGAGGAGAATAGTCTAAAGTATAAGTAACTTCCTCCCTTTCTTATAGTATATACTAACTTGCTTACTTAGCTTTCGAGGCGTTAGAGGAGGAGATAGATAGTATAAGTAATATAGAGTTATTAGAGGTCCTAGATAGGGCCTAGCGTGTTATTTATATAGCCTCTAAGGTTATTACTTGTTGTTCTTTAGCTTATCGTACTTAAATAAATCACTTTTCTAGCCTACTTATACTCTATAAAGTTTATACTAAGTAGATATTAAGTTATTATAAATAACTGCTACAAATAAATACTATACCTTATAATTATATTTTACTTTATTTTATTTTATAGGATATTTTAGATCTATAAAGGGCTATAGATACCTATAATAACCTATAACTACCTACTAAATATAACTTAGAACTTTATAAATAATAAAAATTAGAGATTAGGTATTTTAAGCTATATTATTATAGATCTACTATATTATTATTATAGATTTTTTTCTCTTAGGGGCTAGCCCCCGAACCCCCGTGGTTATTATTATTAATTAAGTATTAATTATTATTAATTATATTAATTAGTTAATAATTAGTAGTTATTATTATTATTATTATTATTATTAATCTTTATTTTCTTAATTAGTTAATAATTTGTACTTATTATTATTAATATTATTATTATTAATCTTTATTTTCTCTCGGGGGGCTACCCCCCGAACCCCCCTAGTTATTATTATTAATTAATTATTAATTATTAATTAATTAGTTATTAATTAATTCGTAGTTATTTAATTATTATTATTATNGGCCCCCGAACCCCCGTCTGACTAAGCCTGACTAAGCCTGACTAAGCTACGTACAGGTGGTTTTAGTGTTCCGTGGGAGCGTGGGTGCCT
This sequence comes from Hymenoscyphus fraxineus, assembly GCA_900184765.1. Lineage (NCBI taxonomy): Eukaryota > Fungi > Ascomycota > Leotiomycetes > Helotiales > Helotiaceae > Hymenoscyphus > Hymenoscyphus fraxineus. Next base: position 2,497,265 of record LT855415.1, read on the forward strand.
AAGTGCCTTATCGATACAAGGTACTAACCCTACGGTCGTAATCGTACGCTACTTCTAACCTACCTTGTTCTAGCTACAGAGGTCGTATAAGTATAGGGAGAACACTAAAATATAGCTAAAACTCTTAGATATCCTATGCCCGAATCATATGTGTTTTGAATACGATTCTAGCTCGATACGGGCGCGAGAGTAGTAGTTATAATAGTTATAGTTTTAGTATTCCTACCCCTGCTTACTAACTAAGCTAACTAAGTAAGCGAGTCTAGAACATCCCTGTCGTGTTTTTATCCCTAAATTAACCCCTGAATTAAGGCGAATTTATATTAGCTATAGCGTTACAGGGGTCCTATAAAAATTTTACGCCTAGGTTACGCTTACTAAGCCCCCGAACCGTTATAAAACGTTAGCTGCGCTAACGAATTATAGTAGATATAGGAGCCGCGAGAGTATTATTAGTTAGATACGCCTAGTTCCTTATATATAAATCCTTATTTCTAGCTACTATATTAGATAAAACTATAGCTAGTTAATCTAATATAAGATATAGTATTAGTAAGACCGAAAACGTAGGTTTAGTAAAAGTAGACTCTCCTATTAGTATAGTAACCTTTTAAGT
>LT855415.1:2500623-2538507 GCA_900184765.1 Hymenoscyphus fraxineus
TAAATCTAAGAATATTAATAATATCTCCTTAATAGAAGGGAAGGATAATCTATTTAATTCGATAACTAAATCGAAGTTAAATAGCGCCCTAAAAAAACTAATTAATACTAATTATATCGAGATTAATAGAGTTAGATAAATAGAAAGGAACTAGTAATATATTACTTTATTATTATTTTATATATGTTTTATAGAGTTAGTTCTATACTTTGTTATTTACTATCTTTCGGCTATTTTATTACTTTATAAAGTACTCCTAGTATTATAATATATCTATTAGTTATTACGTAGATTATAAAGCTTAGTATATACAAGTATATATAGCTAGTACTCGTCCTTTCTATAGTATTAATTAATTAACTATTATACTAACTTTTATATACTTTTATTACTACTATTTTATACTATTATTTACGAATATCTNTTATAAGATAAATTTAATAAAGTTTAATTACTCGGCTTCTAGGGTAAAACTAATTATATTCTCTTTAACTTATATAATAAGATAGTTATTAAATATTTTATTAAATAGGGCTCTAAAAAACAATTACTTTATAATAATGTTTTAGCTAATAAATAGATAGACTCTCTCCTACCTAAAAGACCTTATACTAAATCGAATCCTTTATATATAAATATAAAACTTATAGAATAAGACCCTAAAAGCTTAGAACTCTCTAATCCTCCTTTATTAGATAATAATATTATCTCTTTAGTAACTAAAACTAACCCTTAATTTAATAGTAATTTATATATAAACCTTTAGCGTTCTTATAGAACTAAAAGGGTCTATAACTATTATATAAATAAAGTTAAAAGTTATTTAAATACCCTTATTACCTACCTTATACTTATAAGTATATAGCCTTCTACCTTCTAACCTTAAACTTATAAGGAAGTAATTTTAAAGCTAGAAATTTAATTACTATCTATAAATAATAGATTTAAGTCTTATATAGAAAATACTACCTAGATTTTAATAAATAAGCCTTTATATTAATATATTCTCTCTAGTAAATAGATTTATAAATTTAAATTTAATACTAATAATAAGGTTTAAAGATATAAGTCTTACTAGGTAGTTCGAGGTTTTAAGTAGATTAAAGGGGTTAATTATAGTAAAACCTATATAACTATTATTAAACCTATAAGTTATAAAGCTCTATTTATACTTACTACTACTAATAATTAGAAGATTAAACAAATAGATATTAAAATAGTATTTTTATATAGCTATATTAATAAGAAGGTTTATTATAAATAACTTATAGGTTTTAAATATAGTATAAATTAGGTCTATAAACTACTTAAGGGTCTATATAGATTAAAGTAATTACTATATCTCTAGTATAATACTCTAGCTAATTATCTTAGTTATATTAGCTTTTAACCTTTTAAGGCCGATTCTTATATCTTTATAAATAATAATAGAATTTATATTACTATATTTATAGACGATCTTTAACTTATTAGCCCTTTGATTATAGATATTAATTATATTAAAGAGTTACTTTATACTAAATTTAAGATAATAGACCTTAGTACTAGTACCTTTTATCTTAGTATAGAAGTAATTAGAAATTATATAAATCGTACCCTTAAATTAAGCTAGTATAGGTATATAGAGCGTATACTTAAGGACTCGGATATAGTAGATTATAAACCTATTTTAATACTAATTACTTTATATACTAACTTTATAAAAGTATCTAAAGACTATAAAGTCTACCTAAAAGACCTCTAATACTATTAATATATAGTTAGTTATTTAATATACTTAATACTTTATACTTGTCCTAATATTATATATATAATCTCTATAGTTAGTAGATACTTCTTAAATCTAACTCCCTTATATATACGCTTTATTAAATATATTTTCTAATATATTAAATCTATATTTAATTTTAGTCTTTATTTCTTAAGGAATATAAAGAGTTTACTTAGTTATATAGATACTAACTAGGGTAGAGATTTTAATATAAGACATTTAACCTCTAGATATATATTCTCTCTTAGAAGTAGTATAATTAGTTAGTCCTTAAAAAAACAATCTATTATTACTTTATCTACTTATAAAGCTAAATTTATTAAATAAACCTAGGTAGTAAAAGAAGTAATTTAGTTATAATAATTACTTACTAAAATTAATCCTAATAACTTTATCTACCCTATAAATATATTTAGTAATAACTAAGGAGTAATAGCTCTAGCTAAAAACCCTTAATTCTACTTACATATAAAATACTTTAATATATAAACCTACTTTATTTAAGACTAACTAGTAAATAGTAATATAACTCTTAAATATATTCCTATTAAATAATAAGTTACTAATAGAATAATAAAAGCCCTACTTAAATAAGCCTTTAAATCTTTTCGATAATAACTTAGAGTATTAGAATAGTAGTTAAACCTATAAGAGAATAAGGATTTATAGTTCCTATAAAAGTATAGATTACACCCTCTATAGGAGGTTATATTATAAACTCCTAGGGAGGAAAGGAAGAGAGTCTAGATAGCCTTATTATTACTTATTTAGGGAGGAAAGGAAGAGAGTCTAGATAGCCTTATTATTTCCTATTTAGGTTATTTATATTAGCTTAGTACTATATAGGAGTGTTGTAGCATCCTAGTATTTGCTTAGTTATCACTAAACCTTATATACAATACTATCACAGTAGCTAGCTAATTATCCTACATCAATATGAATAATTACTACAACCACTTTACCACATTACTATTAAGTCGTTTGTCCCGACGCTAATACGGGGGAATTTTAGTAGAGCACAGGGCTAGCACGCCCGTTAAATTTAACATTTATTACAACTTGGAGGAGGTAGATCTAGCCAATACAGTACTATACTCGTACCTGGTTCTTCCCATGCCAGCTTAGAGTTACGAACGAAACTCTATGCCGCTAAGAGTTGTGGGAATGTCGAGTGTAACTGTGTAACTAATAACAACATTATAAGTTTGTCTAATAGGAATTCAAACAGTTACTTTATTCCAACCAACCCACTAGCTGTCCAAAGTGTCTAAGCGAAATATGAAGCTTTCATATTATTGGAGGATAATGTATAAGGAACCTTTCTCTCAAGTATCCTAGGCGTCTTGAGTCTCTCACTCTTTCTCACCCTCCTACTTGTTTCATCATTTCCTCTTGGGGGGTTGTGTTACAATGTTTCCACGACTTCTGCAATCGTTCTGGTAGTTTATGATTATTTCTGTATAGATGTACACTCGTTTTCATCACCCAGGCTGTTCAATGACTTTCAAGTGATAATATCGAATAAACATTGTTTCGAAGCATATATTCCCGTACCAAGAACTGTGTTTGAGAACCATCGTTGTTTGAAATTCCATTAGACATGGCTATCTATCCAACTAACTCTTGTCCTCGGCTACACTATAGTCGCTCTTCTCTTTAACTGTTAAAGAAGATATGCTACTTTTTCGATGACTCTGAACAACTATCGCTTAGAGTCCTTTTCGCAACTCGAAATTATATTTGGCGTAACTATTCACATACCAGACGTCTCTAGAAAGCAGAAGAGAAGCCCAGTTAAGCAAAAGATACTATCCTGTCATAAAGGTGTTTGATGGCCCATTTGCAAATACCGCCTACTTTACTTCGAATTCATTAGCCATGAAAGATTGGTGGTGAGAATCGTGACATCCTACCTAGGGCCAATCCAATGTGAGTCGATCGTCCTCCTGTTTATTAGCAATCGTAGAGTGTGTCGCTCTCAGGGAGGAAGGAGCGACGTGAGTTGGGTTTCCACCCTCACCAAGTGCTCCTTCCTCTTCCACAGAACAACTTCGACGCGCCGACTTTCAAGCCTCTGAGCTCATCTGATCTTCTTAATACTTGGCAACTCTCCGTGGGCACAGATCACCGACCCATTTTGATGGTTTCGCGGGTCATCTAATCATCCCACGATCATCGCGTGGATTCTTCCTTTCTTACGACCTCCGCCGCTTTGGTTTTGACAACACAAGACCCCCTCCTTTCGACACGCCAGGCTCATCTTCAGTTTCCACCACCACTCCCCTATCAACGCTATTCCCCCTCCAAGTTTCCTAATACCATCTGGAATACTGCAACCATCAATCATTCAAGATCACGGCCATCATGGTACAGTCAAGTGGTCGCGAGCCCCCTCCACCTGGATCCGAGCACGCGTCTCATAGCCACGAGGAACAGGTTGAAACTGCGAGAAACAACGAAGCAAGCAACTTTACTTCTGATGTCTGTACCGATGGAATCGCCAGTGTCGAGAAGACTGCTATTGTGAAAAACTCTGCGAGTCCATTTACGGCGGGATATGGTGACTTCTGCTTTCGTCGCAATGAAGACGATTTATGGATACATGGGGATCAGCTTCAACGTCGAACTATGGGTAGTAACGATACCCGAGTTGAAGAGATTGGTTCATTCAAGCGGTATGTATTCTTACGCGCCTTCGTAACTATATCTGACCCGTAATTGAGTGCCGGATGCTTCTACTTCGAGAGACTTCCTCTGGAAATTCGTCACGAGATCCTTCGATTGATACTCGCTCCATTCTTCCATCGAGATCATGAGACGCAGAAGCTGTACACATTGATTGACATCTCTCATCTTCCCGACTTTGATGATAAACACAACCTGACTTTCCACGAATTCCTAAAGAAACGAATGCCTCCATCACGAATCTATTACCCAGGTATTGTCGTGCCTAGCACTATGTCGCATGGACGTGTGGGGCCAATTCAAAAGACATATAAAGAGGAGAAGGTCCTTTTTGAGAGAGTGGGAAATTTTTTGATCAAGAATGCAAAGCCTCATCCTGGTCGCAACGGGAAGTACCGTTTGGCCTTGCACACAAAGATCAATGACAAGGTTGTGGACTATATTCTCCTTGAATGGGTTCGCAAACTATCCCATGTCAGTAGGAGTTTCAGAAATGAGCTCGGAGATGTATTCTGGAGACGATCCTATATTAGCACCACACTGAGCGCACATCCCAGAGGCCCGCGTTTCGAAGACCTGCACGACTTTTTGAAGGATCGAATGGCTGTATGTAGCGGTATTTCTAAGCTCATAATTTCTATGAATGAGAATACGAATGCCTGGCCATACGTCAGAACTAGTGCGATAGAAAGTGTGAAGAGAAGGTTCAAATTCTTTGCAGAGAACCTCAGATTGGACACTTTGAAACTTTCCTTGATTGTTTACGAAGAGGACCTCGAAGACCTGCTTGCTGCAAAGGGCAAATTTGCCACTGCAACAGCAACGAGACAGTTGGTTGTTGCCAGGAAGTTTGACCTATCGGTTTATTTTGAACATGATGACGCAAATTTCGAAAAGTGGATTTCCGAGACGTGGGAATATAGCCCATGGTACGACGAGATGAACCCCGAAGATGAATTTGAGCTTCAAACGTATGAATATCAGGATATGCTCCACGATAAATATGTTCCAATGATCCGGGACTTGATGTTACCTAACACCCTTCGAGAGAAACTACAGTCATGACAGGCTTCACCTTGCTAACTGGAGAATGTTCCCAAACAGTAAGTTTTCCTCTGTCGCTAAATAAATTCAAAAAGGCTAATTTGCTTAAGGAAACCAGGTTTGCGAATGTCTTTTCCTGTTCATGAGGAGGAGACGGGTTGTTGCTTGTTTCCGCTGAGGCGCCATTCATACGTACAGAGATATCTCGGCTCGCTGATTTGTTTTGCTGTTTTGCTGTTTTGCTGTCCAGTCTTATGCTACCCGTGGGTTGATCCTAGGGGAACTCGTGTTAAGAGGGAAATTGATGGGAACTGTTGCTTGGACGTGGGACTAGTATTTCTAGATTTGTTTGCAGATTCTTGAGAAGGGGGCTGTGATGGGGAATGCACAAACGAATAAATCTTTGCTACGAGAATATGTGGCTTAGTATTCTGTGGTTCGTAATGTGTCGGTGTCCTTTTACATAATTTCGTCACATATCAATCCTTACGTAGCCAGCATATATATCCAAGTATACAGAGTATATATACAGAACCGCTAATGTTGGACTCTCTTTCCGAGCTCTTATGAGCAACGGCTGTCTGGCGTAGAAGTCAGATATCAAGATCATTTGAAAGACTTTATTCCGCGCTTTCTGAGAATTGTGTGACTTTGTAATAGACACTATTCTAGCACTTCTACTCTCTTCTGCGATTGGATGGTTGTTCGTTTTTGTCATTTATGCTAGGCTCTAGCTCAGTACCAACGTATCATAGATGGTGGGAATATACGTGCCTACTATACTTTACTATCTGACTCTTTAAGGACAAACTTCTCACAGACCTATGATTCAATTTCATCAAATCCCCAATCATCAACTCCAAACAAACCACCCCAATATCCCTCACTCCCTCACTCCCTCACTCCCTCACTCCCTCCTTCCCCTCCACCCCCCATCCACCAACTCTACAACTATTAAACTGCTATTACCCATCCTCCTCAAATATCTGTAATATCCCACCCTAGCAGTGCATTTCAAAAACAAGGTTCATCATTCACTATACCAACCTGTCTTTCAGACCATCTATATATACGATATAGTACCTATAAGCAGCTGCTAGTGATACATGGAATTGAGAGTGTAAAACTAAGTGTAGAAAATTTGGTTTTAGGTCCAATCCTAATCAATTTTTTGTATTTGTTGCTGTTCTTGAATTTTGGGTGGAAGGGGGTTTGGAGGGGACTGGGGGTTGTTGTGTAGTTGTACAAGTAAGCTTAGGGAACTTACTTAGGTGTTAAGAGGAGATGTTGTTTCTAGATGTTCTATAGAAGGGTCTAGACATTATTGTTCATTCTGAAAGCTTTGTGTAGGGCAGGAGAGGGAGGGTAGGTGGGTGAATTATGTAGTGGTGTGGTTAGGGAACTTAATTGGGGGGTGACGAGGAGTGGAGGAGTGGTTGTTTCTAGATGTTCTTTAGAAGAGTCTAGACATTATTATTCATTCTGAAAGCTGCGTAAAGACTTCATTTGGATATATGAGGACGCATGATAAAAAGTCTCTCAAGCTATACTTTCTCCACTATGGGTTCCGGTAATTATCACAAAAGAGAGTTTTTATTCAAAGGATATTCCTGTAGTTATCTGCACCTGTGTTCTGCTAGCAAAGGCTGCGCTGTGCTAAGTCCCGCTTAGCTTTTGTATCTGGTCCATCGTCATATTTGAGACTCGCAATGTTGAAGTATTCGGAGGTTCCACGATAGAAGAGATTCTCAATCTAAGAGCCCCTTATATTCTTCCTTTCAGATGTCATTCGATCCATACTATCGTCTCCAAAGTAAAATCCTAGGGTTAAATCAGTTGACTGATCAAATGAGTAACGTAGCGATACTCACGAAGAGATTCTTGATATTTTTTGTTATCCAAGCCGAGTTCTGAGATATTGACCCACTTCTGACGTTTCTGAATCTTGGATTTTCTTCGCAAGACTAATTGGCATCATCAGAGCTCTGATCATCGGCTGATACTTCTCTTTCAATTTCAAATCTTTGATTTCCTGTGCTCGCTTGCCGTCTAGGCCCTTCATGTTTTCATTTGGCTGAAACCGGATTCCCAGATTAAAATTGTCCATGACTACAATTTGCCTTGTTGCTCCTATTGTTGCATAGTCTCCACGTTCGGCGAGCAGATCTTCGATCTCATTCTCAATCTCAAGTTCGTGGAGAGTGAAGTTCATGTTAAGAGTCTCTAGTCTTAACTTGCTCGCAAGAGAACAAAATCTCATGTACGAGTCCCCGAGTCTATCCACACGGCCAAATCCCCCAATGTCGACAGCGGACCTCACCGTTCGCACGCTGAAACATAGATGCTTAATTCCTCCACATGCCGCTGGACGGTCTTCCATAAAGCCCCTCATCGTAGTCTCGAGATTTGCCGTCCCAAGCAGCCACACAAAACCGATAGTGGATCGCTCCCAGAGGACATCAGCAAGTTCCTTTCTGAATGATTTGCTGACATTGGAAACTTGGCGGATCCATTCGAGAAAGGGATAATCGATATGTTTACGACGAACTCCTGGTCGATATAATATTTCTGGGAGTAGAGGTTTCATTACGTAATTGCCGTGGCGACTAGGGGGTACTTGTATGAGAATATCATTGTGGCCGCAAAGATCAACGGGAAACTCAAACTTTCGAGTCTCAGTATCGTACCACAAGCAAGGGAGCAGCAGCAAGCGAAAGAAGTGGCGGCGAATATCGATGGGCAATCTTTCGAAGTCGAAATATCCAGAACTAATTCGCACAGGTTACTTGTACGATACAATGAGTGGTCTGATTAAAGGTTGCACCTACCGCTTGAAAGAATCGAGCTCAGGCAAGCCTACTACATTGCTATCCAGTATCCGACTGCTAGTTGGTTGTATCATGAAGGCTCGATAACCCCAAGCCCTGAGCACGCGAGGGCCCCAAAAGCAAAAATCCCCATATCCAAGACCATAGTCTAGGACTGGTTTCTCCAAAGGTGGACTGTCATCATCCCTTTCCCCTTTCGTAGTCTCTGAAGCATTCTCAACCCTCTTCTCATCAACGTTTGTTCCGTCCATGGTTGCTGTAGGTTTTACGATGCTGGCCGACAGGTCCTGAGAGTTTTTGAGAAAGTGAATCTGAAGTGGGTTGAGAGAGCTTATCGACTTCTCGTATGCTTTGACCTGATTCTATCTGAGAAACTAGATCAAAGAGAGGTGTTGAATTGACCTGTTGACGACAGGACGATAGGATTGTTGTGAGGTAGATGGGTTGGTGAGAGGATGGAGATGGGTTGGTGAGAGGATGGAGAGGTGGAGAGCGGCTGGTACATGTTAGCGGGGAAGGTGGCTTAGTTGGTCGCTCCTGCTGTTTACATACTTGTGAGTGAATATGGCTTTCAGGTGACGAATACCATTGGTAGAGAATCAAGTGGTGGGAAGCCATACTCCAGTGTTCCTCATTTCTACCAAAAGATAACTTTATACTCGTACCTGAAGTTCTACTGGACACTTAGAAGTGAATAAGACCTTACAAGTGATAACCATGGAGTCACTTTTGTTCCCACGGCACATTTTATGGCAAATTCAGAATTGCAATGTACAAGTGCCAATGGAGACGACATAATTCGAAATATCCGGCAAGATGTTCTAGCTCAAATACTTTGTAACACAGTCTTGTCAACATCATGTTTGCTATTCGCAATGAGCGTTGTCCAATCTCACGGAGGAACAAATAGCGGCAGCACATAGCTTCTAATTCGCGTAACTTTATTGAAATCAGGGCCGTGGTAAGTAGAAATTATTCAATCAATATACTCATTTACAACAAGTCGTCCACCAAAATATTGTAAAACGAGAAACTTACCCGACCTCCCCTCCAACCCCGAAATCGGGCCAGAATCAAGGAAAGTATCCCGACCAAAATCCCATCCCATCTTCAACCATAAACATTTCCCTACCTCCTCACAACACCAAAAAAACCCCAGACTCCAAATCCCCATTTCCTTTCTCCTCACATATAATTTCAAAAATGTCAAGAACAAAAACAATCTACATAGTCCGCCACGGCCAAGGCCAACACAACATCTCCGACTCCCAACCCACTGTACCTTCCCAACCCCCACCAAAACCCCTCCATCCCTAACGAAACCAACCACAGGGCAACTCCCAAGTCAAAGACCCCTCTCTTACCCCCCTCGGCCGCACACAATGCCATGCCCTCCGAGACAAATTCCCGTTCCACAATGAAGTCCAAGTCGTGCTAGCATCCGGACTGAAGAGGACGATACAAACAGCAGCCACGGCTTTCGCACCGGTGTTTACAAGGGAAGATGTGAAGATGGTGTTGGTACCGTTAGCGCAGGAGATTAGTGGAAGGCCGTGTGATGTGGGGACGGATGTGGAGGTGTTGAGGGGGGGGATGGAGGATGTGTTGGGGGATGTGGATGTTAAGTTCCAGTCGGGGAGGATAGATTATGGACTTTTGGTGGAAGGGTGGAATGGGAAGGTTAGTTTTACTTCCAACTGGACTTTTGGTTTTGGCTACTCTTGCTATTTTTATTTCGTAGGTGAGGATTTGGAGCTAATATTTATCTATGGTGTAGAAAGGAATATACGAAGATTCCTTAGAAGCCGTAACCAGACGCGCAGCAGCGATGCGATCCTGGCTTTGGAGTCGACCCGAGACTTCGATTGTACTCGTCACCCACGGTGCTTTTATCCATCACCTGACAGAGGATTGGACGGGATTGGAGCCTGGTAGAGGTTAGTGCTAGTAGTCTCTTTTTCTTGATCGAATTGGAGGTTGTGCTGATGAAAATAGGAACTGCGTGGAAAACGTGTGAATACAGAACTTTTACGTTCGATGAGTCTTCGAATGAGGAGGATGCGCATCTTGTTGAGGTTGGGGGTCCGCCGAGGTTGGAAAAGAGACCGTGGGGTGTGCATGCGGATGATATTTCGGGAATAGAAGCGGTTGCTTGATACAGTATAGAGTGAGAAATCGGATTAGGGGGGAGCAGTGTTGATGAGAAAGTTTCCGTTGCTATCGATTGATTTTGAGCTTCGGTGGTCGTGCAAAGGTTTTCCAGACCTGGATAACTAATTTCATCAGATTGTTATTCCAGGGGTCGGAGCAGGTTGATTCAAGACGTTCTTTGGGTCCTCATTGCTATAGGGGAAGGGAGTTAAATAGACGGAGCGAGTCACATGAAAAGTGAGGGAGAATCATAAGGGAGGATCTTGATTTTTGAGGTTAGACATAGAGCTTTATACATAGAGTACAGATAGAGTTATGGGTAGTTAGTAGAAAAGGTATGATATCATCCGTACCTAGGTATTGATTCAGGAGAATTAGAGATTCATAGAAAGATAATTTACACTAGCCTATTTAGATAGACAGACAAGAAAACAAATCTCTGCTAGCCTACTTAATCACTTCCTAGCTCATACCTAAAAAAAACAGCCAAAAAAAGAGCTGGAAAAAATAACAATTGATTCAAAAAGCAAAAAACAACAAGGTCGGACCGAGGTTTGAACTCAGGACTCAAGAAGATCCGAAACCGAAGTATCAGAATCTTGCGTGCTAACCACTACACTATCCAACCTGATTCGTTGTTTTTTGGTGGCCGTCATTTTTCTTATCGCCCTCCTGATTTACAAGATGAGTGTGGGTGAGGGGTTTGTGGAGCTGCAATTGAAAGTTTCTCGCCGAGTATTATCCGGCGGGCGGTCGCAGATCCCTGCTTCTTGGCAATAAGAGCTCCCCCTGCTAAATGGAGGGGTTGGGGGAGCAACAAAGACGTCAGTCAACATTTACTCGGTGCTTGGAATCATCAAAAATAGCATCGCATTCGCGGATTACGGTTATCTGCGCACTTGCGCATTGTCGCGATCGAGTCTTGATATTTTGCTCGTTGCTCAAGGGCGTAAAGCCTATACGCTCACAATGTTCTCCCGCCCATCACCAGGTTCACGATCTGCTTTCAGCTCTCCAAAAAAGGTGCCCCTCAAAGGACTGTTCAAGGATGGCGCCTGGTACTGTGAGTACACCTCCATCTAGCCCCTTCTCATGCGAGCATGCTAATACTATTATAGGTAACTGCGACCCTCGACTCCCCGCCCAACGATTCCAAGTCAAGAAGGACAATAAGAATCAGGGAAAATGGTTTTACGTCTGCCAGGACCGAGTCTGTGGTTTGTTCTTGTGGGAGGATCAGGCGGTTCAAAGGGAAAAGACGACGGTTTTGAGTAATGCGCGATCTGAGAAGGAGTCCTTTGGAGTTGCGACAAATGTGACGACTGCGATGAATGCGACGAATGCGACACCAGTCCAGGCGAAGAGGGCAGGTGGCGCAGTTACCGCTGGAATCAGAGATCTATCGAGCTCGATCGACGATGGCTTTGGCGCATCCCCTCTCCCGCATCAGAGAGCTTCCACTATCACAAAGGTCGCAGAAAATGTTTCGAAGCCACCAGAAACACCGCGGAAATCTATCAAACCTGCGCCATTCGTTACCCCGAGCAGTAAGAGGAAGTGGGAAGATACCGACATGTCAACACAATCGACACAATCAGATTCAGACGACGATGAGTTTGGAGAGTTTCCTCTATCCCAGGACGAGATTGCGACCGTCGCGAAGATTGCGGATACACCACGAAAAGTGGCCAAGATCAATCCATTCGAGACACCAACCGGCAAGCGCATATCAGCGGCTGACATACCAACGCCATCGACTGGAAATCTGGGAGGGTTGAAGCCTAAGAACTTGTTTGGTACGCCTGCGGTTAGGGTTAATGGTGGAATATGGGATGACAACGAGCCTTTCGCTCGAACTCCATTTGCGACGCCAGCCACACCAAGTCGATTCCGAGATGCTGTTACAGAGTCACCTAGCAACGAACAAACTGGACTCGATGTCACGGATGAAGTCATGGGTATTCTTAAAGATTCCAATCTCGACGAGGCCACTACAGAGAAACTTCGCGATTGTTTAACGCGTACCTCGCTTAAGGTTTCTGGCATTGTGAGAGGTCGCGATATTACACGTATTGCTTTGAAGAACAAGGATACGAAGATTGCGGAACTCCAGCAGAGAATCACGAAGTTGGAGACTGAGAAGGAAATGGATAAGCTCGTCATCAAACATTTCAAGAGTGACGTTGCAGATAGTGTTGCGAGAAAGTCTGGAAATTCAGCAAGGTGGAGTGGAGGTGGTAGAGGCCGTGGACGGGGACGGGGATCGGGACAGTACTGATCACTTTCGTACCTTTTCCGTTCGTGGAAATTCGATGGCGAGATTTGTACATGTTTTCCGAAATTCACGGTTCGAGATGCACATACGCTCGGTGCTAGTGAGCCACCGCAATAATCCGCCAGATGGATCGGAATGTCATCTTCTTCCTGACACATAAGAAAGAAACAGCATTCAGAGTCTAGTCTTGGTGCGAAGCAAGATACTGTACTACATCCCCACAGAAGCTTGTTTGGTTTCTAAACCTCTTGCAAACCTTTCGTGGAGGAGGAAAATGGGATGGATAATGCTCTTTATTTCCTTCGGCGTTTTCTCGACGGCGTTGATCAGGATACCCAGCTTTGCATGTTCTTTTCGGAGTTCCTTCTTTTCTTTTCTCTGCCTTTTGTATTCTAGCTCGATACCAGATACAAGCTTGACAATGCTCCGGCTCTAGGAGCTTATGTATGTTAAAAAAGAACATTTTTTCGTGTGACTTGTTATAGGAGAGTTGAGTGTTGAGTGCGTATGTGTTTATTGTGATGTGTTCTTATATAAGTATTAGATTTGACGGATTAAGGGATATATATTGATGTTGTACCATGGTTTATTCTTTTGTAAGGTTATAGTACATTCCTATTCTTGCGCTTAAGAACTTTCGCTACTATAATATCTTCGGTTTCTTGGGGAAGAATGGGGTAAGTTTTTTTATGCGAGATATGAGTTTGAGCCAGCGTAAAAATTGATTAGATTAGATTAACTAATAGGGTCCTAATCTTAGTTAATCTAATCAACTTGACCTCCTAATCAAATTTAATCGTTTGATTAATCAAATAATCTAATTAAATTGATTAATTCGGGCCGATATATCGGACCTACGGACCGAGGGCTCGGAGGGTGCCCGGGGTACCGCGTACCCGCTAAGCNGTTACGATATATTCACGTGGTTTATCCACGTGATATTTAGGGCTATATATACGCCCGGAATCCACATAGCAGACACACAATCATATCATATACTACTACTACTTTTGTACTCGTTGTCGTCTACTTTTGCTACTGTTTCGTACCTTTGCTATCCCACCAAGTTATACCAACAGTTCCTAAGTTATATAAACATTCCTATTTATTGTCACTCGTCACATATTGCAAGCGCTAAAAGAAAGGCTTGTTGTTGGTTTTATTTTGTATTTTGCTAGCTAGCTTCAAGTGCTTATAACTTGCCTACATACGAGAACCACTTCCTAATTTCGGCTAGTATATCTAGCTAATCAGAAGGCTCGATTTGTGGAAAGTAAGCTAATAAGCACCCTTAGCCCGCACCCCTTTCGGGGGTATTAAGAACTAAAACTAGGTCTAAAAACACACCAAAATCCTACCAAATCGTAAGGCGAGCCTTCCAGCGAGGGGATCGTGGGTGGGACGAAAAAGAGCTTCAAAATTTAACGTATAATAAAGTAGTGGTGTTAATAGAGGAACTACGATATGCCAGGTGGGTGGAGTTATATACTCCTCCCTGGCTGAGTAAACATATCTTCCTCATTCACTATAAACCACTGCTATATATATAATTAAGGAACGTTCTTAATTAATATAAATGTCTATATAACTTAGGAAAGTTTTTAAAGACTAAGTTATTACATTATCTACTTAATCTTTCCTTTTATTTTAACTCTTTATTAGCCCTCTGAAAGCTTCTCTAAGTGTATTAGTAGTACTTTAAAATATATACTATTAATCTAATTAATTAGATTAAATAAACGCCTCTTAATCTATTTAATCAACCAAAGNCAATTTGTTCTCACGCTGGTTTGAGCTCTGAGATGTAGATTTGATCTGGGAAAGTGAAGATTGGTGTTTGAAAAGCAAGTCTTCGCCGTGGAATCGCTAAGTTGTATTCTGTGGCGTAGCTGATTCGAGATACCTTTATTGTGCTAATTCTTTTTGTAATGGAAGGTGTTGGTTCTCCACACTTTTCTTTGTGAGCGAGTAACTTCGAGGTTGTAGGAGTGATTTGTTTGGGGTGGGCTAATGGGGTGTGAGGAAAGTGAGTTTTGTAAGGTGTTACAACTGGATTATGAGGATGATTTGATGTTGGGCAAGTGGGATTGAGAGCCTTTTGAAAAGGCTACTGAAGTGAACTGAATCACTTTCTGGATGTGGGATATTGTTAGTCGGTGGGTGAGATCGCTCTGGTAGTGCAGAAAAGGGTTCAGTGAGATAATTTTACGCACTCTGTTTCTGCAGAATGTTTCCGTGCTTGGAGTCGGTTGGTGGAAGGTGACTCAACCAATACCTGCGCCTTGCGAAATCATATTGCCAACGATAAAATGATCACATCCCCACCTATCGATATAAGGCACTAATTGCTACGCGCTCGTCACCTTAAAGTGCCCGCTTCTTTCTCGTTAAAACGTGCATCACACTCCTCTCTATACACCTTCAGCTGCCCCATCTTCTCCGCTACAACAACATCAATTTCTCCCCGTGCCTTCTCATCTAACATCTCCACACCAGCACTTTCATCAAACCGAGCATTCATCACTTCCCAATACACAGCATCAATATCAAAACTCTTCCTTATCCCGTAATCAAACCAGAAACGTCCGCTTTCCCACGATTCACGCATTCGCTGTGACAATGGCGGCCATCCAGCGTGCTCTTTCTTTATTTTTGAATCTGACTTCTCCGCTTTTTCTAACGCGCTTAGGAATTGCTCCAATCTCGGCTCATACAGCGTCAGGAACTGATTAAGACTATAGTCTTCAAGCCACATATCCGGACCGAGAAGAAGTAACCACCAAGGCGGATCGCTTGAGAATTGCGCAGGCATGGCGTTAGTGAACTCCCAATCTAACAGGCCCGTGATCTGGAGCGTCTCCGGGTCTATGAGTATATTTGAGGGCTGTAGATCATCGCAGTAAGGCACGAATGGACCGGTATCGTCAAGACAGTATTTTGGGATGAGTTGTTTGAAACGGTGTCTGGCGATGTATCGCCTACGCGCGTCTTCGGGGGTGCTGGCGAGGTTTCGTTGCGTGTGGAAGTGGAGGATATGTGAGTCTGCAGTTTCTTCGAGGTATGATCTGACGGAAGTAAAGGGTTCCGTAGGGAATTTGTCGATGGGGTAGCCTGATACTGTTGCCAGCTCGTTCATATTGTATGTCAGGGGTCTGGAGGTTATATCCCAAGTCTTTCTCTGTTCATCTCGCGAGATAGATCCAATGGCCGAGAACTCAAGGCGCGATAATTGGATCATGTAGTTAGCAATCTGGCCATATATCTGATCAAGAACACCGTCATCGATTTCTGGATTCAGAATCTCGTCATCCTGTTCGCTTTCCGTGGGAGTCTTCAAAAACGCTGATAGTTTCATGCCCTCGATAAACTCCATAATCATAAACGGCCCTAATCCTCGTGGGCTTTCGGCGGTCAATCCCCAGCTCGTCACCCGCGGGACGGGAATCGTCGTATGATCCTTCAAGAAATTGATAAAGTTCACCTCGTTGGTAACTTTCTCGTCTCTCCATGCTGTGGCTGTATGGCCTGGCTTTGGGAAGCGGATTATTGCATCTGGATCCCCGTCGTCGAAGTTGATGCGTAGGCAGAAATTGAAGGAGCCTTTGTAGTATTTTGTGAATTCTCCTGGGCCTGTTGTATGTCCTCCTCGCCGAATGGCGACGAAGTTTACTATTTCATCGCGAGAGGCGAATATGAGTTCTAACCAGGCTTTCCACTCGTTGTCGCCGTCGGTCTCGAGGAGTTCGTCGAAGACGGTCATGGGTGAGGTTTAGATGGTTGAAGTTAATATGTGGTCTTGATATTTTTGGCTTTTGAAAGCCTGATTGGAGATTTGAACATGAATATTTTTTCTTTTCTTTTTTTGCGATAGCAAATCACTCGGCATATGATAATTATGGGATTGTGCACGTCGGTTGTTGGTTGATATGTTGGTTGAGCGGCTACAAGCAGGGTCCGAAGTACATTGGCGAATCATGATGCCCGTAGCAAGGGTCTCACGAAAACAGCTACAATTCCAGCTTGTATCCATCCCAAAATTTTCAAATATGGATACGAATGTCGTATTTAAAAACAATCATAAATTCATTATTCTCGAGTGCAGGGAGCAAGAGATCGTTAAAATTACTTGGATTGTTTATTCACGTGACCTTCCCCCTTTATCGACCCCCCGCCTAATTGGAAATTCTAAACATCCCATTAGCACTGCTTCTCCATTAATAAGAACATTCTGTTGCACGTCGCAGATTCTGCCCAGCCAAATTAGAACGGGGCCGCTTACTTTTAAGGGTCTTACTCGTCATCGAAAAATTTTCGTTGGTGTTTGGGATGGGAATCTAGATTTGGCGGGACAGTACTACCGTCGGAGCGAAGTCGGTAGATCGGATATCGGCAAGTTAGTCACGTACTTACGGAGACCGCTGGATTGGGAATAAGT
This sequence comes from Hymenoscyphus fraxineus, assembly GCA_900184765.1. Lineage (NCBI taxonomy): Eukaryota > Fungi > Ascomycota > Leotiomycetes > Helotiales > Helotiaceae > Hymenoscyphus > Hymenoscyphus fraxineus. The sequence continues at coordinate 2,517,813 of LT855415.1, forward strand.
GCCATCTCCGAGTCCTCTTTCTGATCTTTCGCATTTATTTCTATGTGTAATTTTTTCTATTTTTGAGGCTTAGGTCATTTTTGCGCTCGCTGTAGGATTCGTGTTCCTGGGTCTTAATCCGTACTTTTTGTTTACCCTTTTTGGGATTCGTTGCGCATTGCTTTGCGCGATTCTCTTGTGCTACAATGGAGCTTCAGATTGTATGGTGTAAAATCCCTTGACTTGAAAAGCCTCGTTGAGGGGGATTTGCAGCTCGTTCTTACAGTAAGACGGGTTTCTCGTTTTCCTTCCCATCTAATTTCCTTCGTATCATTGTTTCTCGTGTACTCCCCGTACAACCATCATATTACCACGCAATCAAAATCTAGCTTGAACATAAAGTCACGTGTATCAACAGGAAGGACCTCGATGCAGGTGGTTTTGGGGTTTGTATTTCATATTGCACAGGTGTCGTCGCATGGATAAAGAGCCTCCGGATTTCCAGATTGACGGCGAGAAAACAAATTGCCAAGCTGCACCCCACAATCCTACCCCAGGGTACGACATCATGTTTACCCAATGGGGATTTTTGTGGATAAAGGACTTGACTCGGTATACACCTCGCAACTCCCAAAAATCTGTCATGCGGCCCGTCGGTATATTTCCCTCATGTTCCTTTAGCTTGTTACTTGGGCAAACTGGGAAAGGAAGTGGCAGTGGGAGAATTCAGTAGGATGGATTGACGGCGCGGTTGGAAGTGAAAATGGGACATTTTCCCAGTGTTTTTTTCTCGGTTTTTTATTCTTTTATCTAGTATACATAACTAAACAGCTTTAACTATTGATTCGTGGGAATTTATTCAATATGGTTCTCTCAAAGACAGTTCTGCTCTCCCTCCTCCCATTCTTCCTTGCCGTCGATGGCCAATCAACCGGAAAGACAACAAGATACTGGGATTGCTGCAAAGCATCCTGTGGTTGGAAAGGCAAAATCTCACTCGCAAGCGGTGCAAATCCCGTTGGAAGCTGCGATGCTAGAGACAACCATATGTCGAACTACGATGCGCCTTCTGGATGCAACAAAGGCGGTGCATACATGTGCTCAAACCAAAGTCCATGGGCTGTTTCCGAGTCCCTCGCTTATGGATTTGCAGCGACTACCATAGCGGGTGGGAAAGAGTCGAGTTGGTGTTGTGCTTGTTATGAGTTGACTTTTACTTCTGGTGCTGTGCAGGGCAAGAAGATGATTGTGCAGACTACAAATACGGGGGGAGATCTGGCGGCTAATCAGTTTGATCTTGCTGTATGTTTCCACAATTTTTGAGACACTTTTATCTGAAGTTACTAATAGACAACTTGCAGATTCCAGGTGGTGGTGTCGGAATATTCAACGGCTGTACCGCACAATGGGGAGCCCCATCAACAGGCTGGGGAGCACAATACGGCGGAATATCATCTCGCTCTCAATGCGATTCTTTCCCGGAAAATCTTAAGGCTGGCTGTTACTGGCGTTTCGATTGGTTCGGTGGATCTGATAACCCAAGTATGACATTCAAAGAAGTTACCTGTCCCGCTGCTTTGACTGCGAAGTCTGGCTGTGTACGACAAGGTCAAACACCAACAGGACCAGCTACAACTTCCACTTGGACCCCGGGGTCAAATCCGACTTCTACGAGTCAAGGTGAACCGACTTCTCCCACGGGTAGTGCTCCTACTTCTGGATCTGGGTCGGGAACTGTTGCGCAGTATCAGCAGTGTGGCGGTACGGGATATAATGGGCCTACGCAGTGTGTTTCGCCGTATGTTTGTACTTTTTCCAGCGAGTATTATTCACAATGCCTGTGATTAATTCTAGGGTTGAAGGTTGGGTTTCATCTAGGAGTGAAATGCTCTTTGTAAATTTCTGTTGCTTTGACGTTGTTATTCCAAATGTACATATTTTTGATCCCGGATGCTCACACTTGTTCAAATACCCCTTGAGATTCATTTCCAACACACCAATCCATCCTTTAAACTTCACCCAACCCCCATCCCCAAGAACCCCCCAAGATCGACCCCCAACCTCTTCGTCCTTTCAGCATGACCTATTCTCATTCTTCAAGAGAGATTGATCTTGAGCTTGAGCTTGAGACCGAGTACTCCGTTTTGTATGCTAGGCCACCGGGCTTCTCACAGATGCATGGTAGCATTAATGTTCGTATACAGGCCGCGATGCCAGTGTAGACTGAAAACAGACACAATGTAGCGTCAAATATGATGAGTAGTATGGGCAACATACAAATCAACTTGAGACGACCTCCCAAAACTGCCAATATACCAACCAATATCTGAATACCCATAGCAGGAAACAGAATTCTGCGACAGTCGCGTCTCTCCGTACGCGACATCCAAACGGTAATAAATCCCCAAACAGATTTCGAGGATGCATGTATCATATAAATCCTGCGCGTGAAGTTTGAATAGCATAGAGCGTCTGTTGATGATGTTGCCGTATGAGTTCCGGGTCCGAAGCCATGATCGCTCTATTGATGCGTTTCAGCAAGCTTTCTTAAGTTATAAGGAAGAATGGTCTCACCGAGCTCCCATGAATTTCTCCAAACAGTGTCTTGCCTGGCATGTCATTGTTGGGAGTGATGTATGCAAGCATTAGGCAAAAGCCAGCAAGGCTCTGAAGCACTAGAAAAGGGATCCAAACTTCCCAAGAGGCGGCGCAGTTTTCACCGTTAGCACATTTGCGTACAGAGGTATTTTCGACATAGACGCTTTCGGGGTCCCGGGGGGGAGAACTTCTGGGAAGGAAGTTTTTCTCCCAACTGGATTCAGACATTGTTGCTGGTGTGTTGGCCGAAGAGTTTGTTACTAAGCCGAGACTTGTGGAATTGGAATGCTGTGTATGTGCTTTGGGAGAAGGAGACTGAGAGGCATCCGCTCTTTTGATCTTGGTCGTTGGGGCTGTGTAAAGGAATTGGATTTGCTGATGTTCTTGGTTGTTCGTTTGCACAAAAAGTGTCTTGAGGACCCAAGACATTCAGAGGCTACGCCCTGAGCATCAGAAAGCCTTGTGCAAATAGATTTATGACCAGTGAGATTTTAATGTATGATGGAACCTGGAATGCTTGGTATATACAGCCCCTATGTAAAGTTCCGTATGCATGTGCATTTCACAGCCACGCGTTGTAAGCGAGTGCGGAAATTTGACTATTTCGTTTGAATCGAGTCGGGTTGAGTCAAAAGTCACCAGTAAAACTGGAAGACGACGGTATCCCCTTCACACCGATTTGCCATTTCGAGATAGCCTTGCTGGTGCAGGTAAAGTACTTGAAGCAAAGTATGCATGCACCTCGCCTAATTCTCGCGCCCTCAGCCAGTTGGTGTAACAATACGCTTTGACTGGATAAGATTGTTTGCGCTAACGGGAAGTTGCAGAACTCAACATCGCTTCCGCTGCAGTTCCAATGGCATGTTTATTTGATTCGTTTTTATGACACTGGCATGATGGATTTGCCTGTTGCCTGTGCCGTACGGCAGTCGTATCATAACCTCATGGTCCTCTTCTGAACTCTTATTGGCGATGGAAGTAATGCGCGTTACCTCCTTGCGCAGTCCAGGTTTCAATATGAGAGAATTGAAAGAAAGTACGTTGGGTTAATCCAAGACCTGGCATGCCGTAAAGGTCCCTGGCTCGCGTCTGTACCTGAAAAAACATCTTCACGCAATCGTAAACTTTTCGTCAGTTACGAAGACCTGCTGGGGCCAGTTGACAGAGTACAACCTTGGGCAGAAAGACAGAAAGATTTCGAGCTGAATAGGTGCTGGAAAATTTTGAGTATTAGAACTACTTGTTTTGTGTATGCTTGAAGAATCAATCGAATTATATACTTCAATCACATTTCGAGACCAAATCGTAACCCGCCATTGGGAAGTGCATATTCTGATACTAGAAACTTCTTAAATTTTGCGGCATGGGGATAAAAGGCTCAATATGACTACTCTATGCAACTGTTTGGCAAAGTTTTGGAGGTTGGACAAGTGGTTAGTTGAAATGCTATTGCATTCTTTTTCGAACTAATGCATTTCTGTAAGTGCTCCTGGCTTAGTGAGTTGAATTCGGCTTTCTCAAAGTGAAAAACAAGCCCACCGAAACAACTTCGGTGGAAGCCGAGCGATTAATCCGTAAATTTGAGCAATTTTATTATTATTAAAGTATCTAGATTGAACTAATTATGTGCAGCCGAAACTGAAATACCACTTCCAAAACCCATTCCTCTTTGCACCAAAGCTCAAGTGAGATAGTGTCAACACCATCCGTTCTCACTTCAACCACGTCCAAATAACCTCCAACACCTTCATGGCATTCTGCTTTCCAAAAATCTTAGTCTTATCAACCCTATGCAATCTTCCCTTTCTCTTCTCGGGATCCTTCTCTCGGGTGATGATCGGATTCGCAATATCCATACTTTTTTGGAAACCCCAACACCAAAATTTCCACGTCTCAGCCTCATCTTTGATATGGTAAAGTGTGACTATTATCACAAAGATGGGGATACTCATGTACGCGGCTAGAAAATCGGCAGTGGAGAAAGGGTTGAGGAAGGAACGCCAGCCGTTGAAGATGATAAAGAGACAGCAGCCGAATAGTGCGTAGACGGAGCGAAGTCCTTGGAAGTGGGAGCGGTATGGGTAATCTGAGGCTGCGCGGTTCAACACGTCTTGTCCGTTTCTTTGTACAACCACAGGCTCTGTGGCGAAACCCTTGGTAGTTCTATGGACCTAGATTAGCTGAGTCAGATGTAGAGATACTAGTGGACTTACCTCGATTTGAACATGAGAAATGCTGCTGATACACAAGTATACACAATCAGCATAGAGCTCGTCGAGAAAATGGCGAGGCGGCCGAGAATCTACGATATTGATGGTAAGTAATTGCCATTTATCTAATGTGGGTTTTTGTACCTTTGCAGGAAATGGTCTGACAGCCAGGAATCCAAGGAATCCAAAAAGCCAACTAATAAGAACAGCGTTGATGGGAACGCCTTTGGCGCTGGTTCTCTCCAACCACCCCTTGACCCTCGCACCCCATCCAGTATTTGGCCACACATTTCTAACACTTGCAAGTGCATGGAGTAGTCTAGAGGAAATATACAATCCATTGACACCGGTTGAGAAAGCTGAGAAGATATAGAATGCGTTGAGGAAATGCGGCCATCCTACAACGCCGTTACGGACGCAGGTGATGATGATGGGGGAGTTTTGACCTCGTCGAATTGAGCTGATCGATGAATCTTGAAGGTTTACATCGTTGTATGGAACATTGAGACCAACTGTGAAAACGACAAGCGCGTATAGTAGAATTACACGAAGAGCAATCTTTCGGGTGGCCAGTTTAATAGACTCGTCTTTATCGACGTGCTTGTTTTCTGCAGCTGTAACTGACACTGTGAAGAATCCCTGAACAGAGAAGAAAATGGTATTCAGAGCGCTCCAAAAACCAATGAGTCTGCCGGTATCTAATCTTGGTATCAGTACAGAAAACAGAACCCGGATGGAGTAGTGTGGGAGCTGTCCTACCGCCCGTAAAGGTATAATTCCTGGCACCAGGATCGGTATGTGTACTATTAGAGAAAAATCCCCACGGCTGCTGATAAAACTGGAAAGCATGTGTCCCCTGTTGTCCCGTACGTTGTGCGCTGACAATCACATTAAACAAGATAATCGAGACAATGACTACCATTTTCATGCATCCACAAACATACTCGATCTCACCATATACTCTAACAGGCAATAGATTGATCAACAATATGCCAAGGAGCGCAAGACCGACCCAGACCGCTGAATTCGTCTCAAGCCCAAACGACCATTGCAGTGTTTCTCGGGGATAGTTGAAGCTTTGCAGATATTCTGGCGTGAATTGAAATTTGAAAAGGGATGCAACGGTTGAGACTTCTGTCGCTGTCAAAATAATGTATGCGAACCTGCAAATGGGAATTAGCCGTAACACTCGCTGGTCGAAGGAGGAAAGTCCCGTACCATGCCATCCAACCAACTGCAAAACCCACCCCCTCATCAAGAAATCGACTTGGGAAATCAATGATAGATCCCTTGACAGGAAACACCGCAGTCATCTCCCCCAGAGATCCATTTGCTGCCCATAACAGTGAACCCATGAGAAGGTATGCCAGTACTGCACCTCCGGGTCCAATAAGATACATCACTTTCCCTGACTGTAGAAATAAACCAATACCAATGGTACTACTAAATGCAATCATGTTCACGTGGCGTTCATTAAGTGTTCGTCTGCATTTCCAATTAGTTCTCAGCTAAAAAAGTTATTTTTTAGGCTAAGGTACAGTACCTAAGCTCGGTGTGATTCTGAGGACCTTTCTCAGTAGGTAATTGGGCGCTTTGGGAGACATCGGAGGAGTCCTCTTCGATATCCCTGCCAGACATCGGCGAGGGATTTTCGGTTGTCATGTTGACGGGTATATGAAGTCAATAACTTGAGATTTCCTCAAGAAAACACGAGGAAAGTGGAGGGAATTGACATTCAAGATACTTGGTAAGGGTACTATCAAAGACCCATACTTGGGGAAAACATCGCAAGCGGCTTGAGGGGAGCTGCCATATTGGTCTAAAACACGCCTCTATTTCTCCAACCAGGATGGATGGTTTGGTCACACTGAGGGCAAAAATCGGATCGGGTAGAGAATACGGATTCATATTGAGTGCAGGTGCTAGCTCGATGTTTTCAACTCTTTGTGTTGCTTGGCAAAAGATTCTCTGGGTAGCCGGGAAGCTTCTGCAAGCGAAAGAAGCATTCCATAGAAAGCTTGTCCTTCTCGCTTCCCTTTCGCTTACAATACTAATAACCAATCACAGAACCATCTTTCTCGCCTATCGTCTCCTTCAATAACGAGGCGTTGGTATTAAGCAACAAAGGAATGTCGCTTTCGTCAATCGCTGTGTGGAAAGTCGGATACAAATTCCGGGCCACTCAGGACACAGGAAACTAATATATTATTTTCTGCTAGGAACATTGAAGATTTTAAAACTGCTCGAAAAGCTGCGACATATCAAGATTGACTTCTGTCGGTTTGCTCTTCCCGCCATTCTTTCCCATAGTAATCAAAACTCCATGACCCTTTTCGCACCAAAATATATGCACTTCATCCTCTCTTGGAAGCGCAATTTCAACTTCGCGTTTGACAGACTTCGCTCGTTTGACGGTCCCTATCCGATAAGGATCTTGCTTCCCAGGCAAACGAAATGGATCTGTCAACCAAAATATTTCATTTCGATCGTTAATCATGGCAAGGTTTTGACCTGTGGAACAAAGTGCCGCTCGATGTATTCTAGATCCCAGTTGTTGGTGTTTATCACGCAAGAGTCGACTTGAGGGTTTGTGTGGCGATAATGTAAGTTGAGCAGGGTATCCTTTTTCCGTATAGGTTGTGAGTAGTGCGGATTGGTTTGAGTAGACAACGGACGATAATCCATAATCCCCAACAAGACCCTGTTAACTTGTGAGCTTATATTCATAACACCGGTTTCGTGTAAAATCCCTGAGAAATTTTCTGGTATTTATAATCGGACGTTTACTTACATAGGGCGCACTGCTCTCGACTGTCCTGCCATTTGCAGGACTTTGGCATTCACAAAAATATGAAACCACCTTTTCTGGCTCGTGTCGTGTGGATGCAATAAATGAAAGATTGTCGGTAGAGAAAGCAATTAGATGGTCGTTGGCACCAGATCGCCCTGTTTGTGCTGCAAGTTTGTGATGGAACGTTGTTCCACTCAAGGTATCGAGTATCCGAACATAATTTTCGAACTTGATAGCAACGTAGTGATCGTTATTTGAGATGGCAAGTTTAACAGGTACCTGCTCCACCTCAAACTCGTGTGCAGGATCGCTCACATTCTCTACAAATACTCTAACCATTATAGCCTATCGAAGCGTTAGTTTAAATACTCATGTCGGTTAATCTTGGGTTATTACTGCTCCATCTCGGCTGACTACAGCAGCTTTTCTAGTACCGCCCGCAGCCTGTAGAATATCTCCAGTAGTGATTTTACTGAACGACAAAGCAGGCACGCTATGAAGGTCGTAGGCGCCGACACCGCAATCATTCCATAAAATTAGACTTCTCCCAGAAGTATAAAATGCTGTAGAAGGTGCGGATGAAGCGGGAAATAATATATAACGACTTGATTTGAAGAAAGGCCACTTCGGACGCCTGTCTAACTTTCTTTGACTTTCAGTCGGCGTTAAAGATGAACCGTCCGAGAGAATTGATGGCGTAGGCAAGACTTTCTTGGGCTCCGGTACCTCTGCCACTTCCGGGAGGGTTGAGTATTCGACTGGGATTGGTGCTGAGCGTGGAGGGTGAGAAGGTGGTAAAGGAAAGTAGGACAGGTCCTGATCAGTTATATCACTATCCAAACTAAACGTTGCAGAGGTTGGGGTTTGGAGTTCGCTTGGCCACAGGGCTGATCCAGTTGTATTCGCTGAATTTGGCGGTGTTGTGGATTGCGAACTTTCTGAATACCCGCCCATACGTAACCTGTGAGAGGAGCTGTCGCCCGGCTCATAAATATGCGCCTGGCGTCTGTCACCGCCACTTTTAAGACTCAAAGTTTGCTTCAAATTGAGGCGTAACGGTTGTGTGTGTGGGACTTTCGCGAAGATATCGCCTTCAACACTGACCGTTTTTGAGTGCAACTCTAGCCTTTCTTCTATGTACTTTGATATTTCTGATAGAGGCTCAATTCTCCGAGCAGAAAGTTTGTCTGAATGCCAGATGCATTGGCTGCAACTTGCGCGTGGAATAAACTGCATGCATAAGTCAACAATATCCCTTGCGTTTTATCAAATGGGCAGTGGTGTATTAATATGAACATACTGCCGGTAATATTTCTTGCTTCTTTTCGGCATCGGGGCTTTCTTTGCTGAATAAAAGCTCTCCTGCTGGTACGGTATGGAGTTCAGAGCAACTCAAAATATACACATCATCTATACAATGCCCGTCCCGGCTCTCTTCCAATTTAGAGGTTGCGCTGCCCGGGCACCATTCCTGGGTATCGTTGAGTATCCGCTCATATATCAGGCGTAGTTCTCTGTTCAAATCTGGAACCATAGCATTGCGGGATTCTAGGTCCACACGAATTTGCATGAGAATATCTTTCATTTCAAGCGTGTGATTCCTTGGAATATATTGGTCTATATTTGTAAGAGTTTGGGTACCGCCACGGCGCAGCCACTGAAGTTTATTTATTAGTAGATCATACTTGCTGTCTTCGTTCGTCTTTTGGACATACCAGATCTTGTAGACTCGATGGGTTATCGCTCATGCACTTGCATTCGTGCTTAAAACATGGCGTACAAATACTTAAGCACACCAAGCTCTTGATTTGCTCACGAGCCCATTCCACTGTTCCTGGAGAAGTATCTTTTGGCGAATCCTGGTACAAGTGGTCGAGCATTGCGAGATGAGGAGTAAGAATATGATTAGAATTGGTTGCTAAAAGAGCCTCTTCGGCAAAGGACCATCTGCCAGATTCTCTCCTGACTTGAGCGTTCAAGCAAAATTGGATCGTAGCAGCATTGGTAGCCCAAAATGTATCATACAGTACCAGGGCATTGTGGAACCAGTCTGTTAGACTTTGAGTAGGTCCCATAGTCCGTCGAACCGCATCGACAACTGCATTATTACGCTCCTCGATGGGATACTAGAGACGTTAATAAGTATGGCGTTAGAGGGAGCTAAATACCTACAAGTCCCCGGTGAAAATCTGGCAGCAAAACTGTCCCACAAGCGGGTTCTGACCCCTTGAAGGCCGGCGAAGTGGTATTCAACTCTGCCAAAATTCCACGACACAGTTGATTTACAATAAAATGGTCAACATCTTCAAGGTCATCCCCGCCCCATGTTTCTTCAATCTTAGTATTGAATAAGTCGTACTCCTCTTGTGAAAGACGTTTGTTTCGGAGCAGAAGGGCCCGGAGTCCGGAAAGGAGTGTCTGACCTATGTAGCTGTGACGGGCGTCCTCTGGTGGAAGAGTACCATCGTTGGTGTCGAAGATTGTAGACTTCACGTCCAGTAAATGTGATAAAACGTTGAACAATATCTCGGTATCTAGAAGGCAAGATTTTGTCTCCGGGCTTGGCTTTGAGGATTGAAGATAAGTCCTTTGAAGGTCGAAAATAATACGCAGAGTTACCACATGTTGGAAGGCTATCTTGTGTAACCGTTCGCGAACGTTCCCAGATTTGCCAATTTCCAACTGATAGCGGCCAACAAGTTCCTGTACAAGGTTGTTGATGTCAAGTCTACCTTGTAAAGTCGCCCAGATAACAGCAAACTCTTGGTGCGACATTTGATAGCTTTCTCCTCACATGGTACTAGGTGTAAAGACATAAGACCAGAATTCTCAGCTGCGAAGAAATTTCGGACGCCTCAGCCCCCCTGCTATGCCAAAGGGCGTCATTGTGGCCATAGAAGCTCCTCAATGGAATATTCGACCGCATGCGGTACAAAGAAATGGTGCGATAGATGGTTCAAGAGATGGAAGCTAACCATCATAACCCCCTTCGAATCGAGAAACAAGTAACACATAAACATTTAAATAGTATAAGTGGTTAATGCTGTTGGCTTTATAAAAGAACGTGTGTACATAGAAGGTATGAGGGCCTGGGAGAAACCATTGCAACAGTGGCGGGAAATACGATACTCATAGGTCACGTGACTCTGGTACAACTTTTCCTATATTGTTGCTATAAAGTAGCATTGTATCGTGCACATTCACAGAAAGGTGATCGGCAGCTTGGCAGGACAATAATGCTATCAAATCTAGAAATCTTGTAAAACGTGACTCTGTTAAAGCGAAGACTCTGGGGCGGCTTTCCTCCCATTAGGCACTAAAAAGATATTCGTAAAGAACGACCGTACCCAGAATCAAATCTTACTTCCTTTGTATCAAATATTTTTGAAGGTTGGAACATAGAAGTCGTTGGCCTATTAGAATTACAGATAATAGAGTTATCAGCATCCTCGCTTATTTCAAACCCTGACTTTTGTAACAGTCGTGTGTTTGCTTGATATATTTCTAAATCGAATTCACATAACTGTTTTTCTTCATTGATTATGGTATAATATTATCCATATGTGATAATCAAAACCAAGTACATTCAAAACGCTCCAACATCTTTTGTCTATGAGTATTCTGCGGGAATAATTTATAAATTCAATTGACTTGATCGACTTTGTGTCTAAAATTAGTGAACTTTACAATTAGAGAGCAAAAATGCATCAACTCTTTTCTCAAACGCCACTATTCTGTAAACGCTCATTTCGAAATTCCAGGAAAGATATCGCAGCCTTTCTTCCACAAAAGATGGAATTTGGTGAATGACACAGACGACAGCATGAAAAGAATAGAAGAAGAGAGCATAACGAAAAGGCAGAATTTCTGGACATTTCTCATACTTTTACAGGGTTTGAAAACAGGTGATACTCTAATAATAACCTACTGAGAACCTTGAACATTCACTACCTTGTACTAAAAATAACGCGATTAGCCAGCTGATATTACTACTAGCTTGAGGTTTATGTAGTACCTGTATTTGGTTGGAATACTTCATCGTTGGCAGAATGACGAGAAGAAAGTTTCCTGGTGGGCGGTGGGTGTTCAGAATTGTAACGTTCTTGTTCGTAGTGCGCATGTTGTTCAGATTTGGCAGACAGAGTGGTGCGTGGTTGGTAATCTATTCTTACACAGCGACAGATCATTATAAAAACAAGTTTCACTGTCGAATAATGTTTTAGTGTCACATCATTCTGAAGTCTCAAAGTTTTTAGGGTTCGTTATTATTGTGAGTGAGTGCTGATTTGAGATGGGTGTTCCGGCAATTAGCCAAGCATTTCCTAATAGCTGAAGTGAAAGCCTGGTTTCTACTTACTACGGTAACGGACAATTACGAGGGATGTTAAGTCAAATGCTCTTTGTTGCTGGAATCATCTTGTCTATGTCATTTAAGGAGAAGGCAAGTGGGGTGGTAATTCATGGATGGTTGTAAGGAGGAAAAGAGTACACAACAATGTATCCCCACTGGCTGAAAAACTTTACTAGACTCATACATTCGCTCTGGGTAGCAGTTTTAAACTCTGGTATATTGTCAATGTAGGTGACTACAGTCAAATACTGTTTTGGAAAAAGGCGGAGAATCCTTGATGTTACCCAGTTGTGAGCGGATTATGTCTTTGAAACCCCATGAAAGTGAGACTCGTCCTTGGTGGTGATTATTGATTGTGAAGATCAATCGTTCTTAGTATATGACACACAGACTGAAAAAGAGATTCTCAGGGACAACAATGGCTGCTGGAACTATTTTGCTGCCTTGGACGTTTCAGACATCGCAGCGCTGATTGTGATGATGACCACGGAAATTTCGCTGGCTATGCTTATAATGTACTGGTCGCTGGTGTTTGACTCGAACGGAAATCTACGGATGAAGAAGAACCGCATCGGTTATGCAGCGCTTGACCCAGAAGATTCTCGAGCAATCCTATATATGGCACGCCATGGGAGTCGGATCAAAAGGTAGAGACTGTTACATACACGGCGAACAAGCCACCGAGGACGAGTGTCTTGGTCAAGGAAGGCGAAACATACTTTCCAAATTGTGATCATTACAAGAGATCAAATTCCTCAAAGCAGGCAGAAAAACGCATTTGAGTCTCTGATAGCAAAGATAGAAATTTACCTCATCTGAATGTTAGTAGGTTGTCGAAAGATAGATTAGTGTCAAAAGTTGTCAACCGTTTGTTGAGTATTTCTGGATAGAAGAGTGAATGTACGGACAATGAGTACAATTCCTGAACATGAGGAATACGCGTTTCAATTCAACGGCCGAAAGTTAGACAGAAACCCCTTCTTCCTTTTACCACAAGTACTCTATTTTGCAGAATTATGTTAAGAAAAGAGTGAGGAAGTTGTGGATTATATAACAAAGACAATGTTCTAAGCGAAATCTCGTTTTACCGCAAATACCCTCTCATACAATTTCGAGATTTGGCATCTTGAACCTTCACTCTCACCTGAACCTTATTTAGATATGTCTCACAAAAGCTTCCCCATAATAAACAGCCTGGAAAAAGCGGTGCCTATACTATATCTCTTCATAGAGTATTCAATTGCCAGGCATTGCAAGGAGAATATTAGCATATGAAATTAGAACGAATCAGAACCTCAAGATTTACTATCTGTTATCCTGAATTCATTCGATACTCCTTAAATCTTGCGGGTGAATTTACTAAACGAATGTAACTTTTATAGTAGTTTACCATGTATATAATAATTTTCCTCTTCCAGGCTTCGAGGTACTATTTTGTAGCTAAACTCAAACGCCATCATGTCATGGCCGTGTGTTCGCAGTGCATAGTCCCCAGAGTAACCGAACACTTTCACAATTCTCACTTAGAGAAAATGATGAGATGTATGTCACTTCACGGTACTGCAGTACTATGTACATACTTTTCGTCCGTCCGAAAAAGATCGTTTTAGGAGAAGCTTTGCTGTCGAATTATTTCTTAGTTTCGTAACGCCAAGTAACGTTCGTTCCTTCAAGGCACTTCTAGAAACTTCTCAGGTTCTTCTCTTCCAGCCTTACAATTCTTTTTCCTGCTCGTGTTTCATCTAGTGCAGAGTTCTTGCATTTTATTGGTTATACCCTGGGGACAAACCCTCGGACGTTCATACTATCCATCAATTTCATTGTGACGGGGCGTGCGGGGGCTATGGAAACCCATAACTACTAATCCGCCATTAGAAATTTTTTTTTATTTAAAAGTAAAGTATTTTTAATTAGTACCGGAATAAGAATTTTAGATAGAATCGAGTATAAAAACCCTAGGAAAAATGTTTTTAATAGCGTACCTATTCTATAAGGCTAGAAATCCTACTTCCGGACAATAAAGGGAGCGATTAGTAAGTAAGAATTAAAGCCTTGTTCTCCTTATTAGCTACACTTAGCTAGGTACGCTACACTTAGCTACTAGGTACGCTATACTTAGCTACTAGGTACACTATAGTTAGTAAGGTTAGCTATTCCTACTACTTTATTTATAGAAGAAAAGGAAGGGTTAAGTATATTAGATTATAAGCTATAGGGGGTATACTATTCCTAGGGGGGTATANTCTAAGGGAATATACTAAATTTTAGAGGGTCTATTAAACCCTAGGGGGTATACTATTCTTAGGGGGGTATACTAAGCCCTAAGGGAATATACTAAATTTTAGGGGGTCTATTAAACCCTAGGGGATATACTATTCTTAGGGGGGTATACTAAGCTCTAAGGGAATATACTAAATTTTAGGAGGTCTATTAACCCCTAGGGGGTATATTAAGCCCTAGGGGGTATATTAAGCCCTAGGGGGTAGAGAGTACTTAGGGTTAGAAGTTTAATAATTATTATAAAGTTATAGGTAAATAATAGAATAAGGATTTATTAATATTCTACTAGCGTTAGAAATAATTTAATTTAATTTAATTAATAGTACTTAATTAAATTAAATTAGACTAATATATCGATTATTTAAATTAAATCGCTAAGTAATTAAACTAATTTAGATTAATTTAGATTAATTTAAATTAATTTAAATTAATACGAAGTCCGGTTAGTCCGAGACTCGGGGTAGAGTCCGGGGTTATCCGACCTCCCTATATAACGTATAAGTAGAGCTTATATAACTTTTATATAATAAGACTCTTCTCTTACTTAGGTTAGAGGCTTATAATACTAATTATTTATTATAACTATAGTATAAAGGCTCGGAGATTATATAGAATTATATAACCTACTTTATATTATCTTATATAATAGTACTTATAATAATAATAAAAGAGACTCTAAAGGCTATACTAGTAATAAGCCTAAAGGGCTAGGGGTATTTCGTAACTAAGGGTATACTACTAAAAAATACGTGATTTAAAGATAATTACTTTATACTTTAGGTACTATTTATATTTAGTAGGGGTTTATAGTAAATAAGGAAGATATACTTACTTAGCTAGGGAGGAGTATATAACTCTACTCTCCTAGTATATCGTAGTTCCTTTATTAATACTACTACTTTATTATACGTTAAATTTTAAAGCTCTTTTTTGTTAGTATATTATAATAATAATAATAAGCCTTCTAATATACCTCCGAGGCGGGGTCTATATTCTAGCCTAGTCGCGTAGGCCTTTATTTATAAAAGAGCTACTACGAAGGCTACTAATCGAGCTAAGAGTTAGGTTTAATATAAAGTTATAGAAGATAGTTTAGTAGAAGACGTATTAGTAGATTATATCCGGGTAGCGCGAGCGATAGCTATAGTAGAGCGATAAGCTAGATTCGAGGTAGAAGATACTATAGTAGTTACTAGAGCTACTAGAGGTACTAGTAGTAGAGATAGTCTCTTTATAAGTAAAGCTAATATAGAGTCTCCTTATAGTCGTTAAAGTAATTATACTCCTCCCCCTTATAAACGTTCTAGGTCTCGACAAGCTTATAATATCTCTTATTTAAGATCTTCTTATTAGAATATAGATTATTATAATATTAACTTTTACCTAGGTAAATTAGAGTAGGGCTATAGTCGAGAACGTTATAATAGTTAAGACTATAGAAAAAAGAGAGTTAGATATACCCGAGAGTATATTCTAAGATAATAATATAGAATTAAAGGATACTAGAGAGACGTTAAACCTTTAAGAGAACTAGTAGGTTATTAAAGGGAGGGTTTTTAGGAGTATTAAGACTATAAATACTAAGACTATAAGTATCGAGACCGTAGTATTAATTAAGGCTATTAAGGCTAAGATTATAGTATTAAATACTAGGAACATTATAGCTATAACTATAGTAGGGATAGAGAGTATTATTAATTCGATTAAGAAAATATTTATAAGAGATAAGGAAATATAGCTAGTTTACCTAGTTTAGTAGCCCCTACTAAGGGATAGCCTCCTTTTAGTATATAAGACTTTAGTTAATTAAAGGGAGATCTTAGTATATTACCCTCTTCGGTAGTAAGAACTATAGAGCGTTTCCTCCTAAAGTATTATAAGTATATTATCTAGATTATTTATAGAACTTTTAAGGTAGTAGACTTATATATATTAGATTAAGGAGTTTTATTATATAAGAATAAGAAGAAGTTATTTTTTAATATAGAGTTAAATACTCTAGTTCTTAGTAATAAGAAGTTAATTAAGTATTTTAGTTCGAGTTTAATAAAATAGTATTACTATTTCCTAAATTACTTATTATATATAGTAGAGTTGTTTAGCCCTAAGTTTCTAGAAGCCTATCTTACGTTCTAACTAGTAAAGTATATTATTTAAGTATTCGAACTAGTAGAGGTATAGATCTAGTCCGAATTAGTATAATTAGTATTATACTAGTATAAGTACGTTATTAATCGAGGGAGGCTTTATAGAGAGATAAAATAGAAGATTTTATATAACTAGGTCGATTAATATTACTATATAAGATATAAGGAGTTTCTAGAACAAAGTAGGCGTAAGAAGTCTTTAGATAAACCTTCGAAGGAAAGAGATAAGTTAAAACAAGTATATTAAAGAGCTATAAAAGGCTTAGGTTATATAAATAAGAATTATATTCGAATATACCTAGATAGTAAGGAAGATAAAAGTATAAAAGATATAAAGATAGAAAAAAAGAATTAAAGTTTTAGTATAGGAGTATAATAATAGTAGATAGTATAAAAGTTATAAAATAATTCTACTTCTTTATACTAATTTTTACTATCTTATATTTATATTCCTACGCCTCCTTCTATAAATACACTAGTTCTATTTAATATTATAGATATATTAGAACCTTCTTTAGTAAATTCGCTTTTACTTTTACGTCTAATAGCGTAGTATATACTTTTACGCTAGTATCTTAACCCTAGGTTCGCGGATACAATTAATAATATCCTTTAATATAAAGCTTAAATAGGTTATAAAGGTTCGTAAATATATCGAATTTTACTAAACCTCTTATTTATATTCGAATTCCCTAAGCTTCTAGCTTCGAAGATTAAGAAGGATTTATAATAAGGATTAGTTAAGAAAGTTACTCTTTAAAAAAGAGATTCTTTTATTATCTTACTACTAGGTTTTATACTAAAGCCTAAGCTAAATAGTAATAAGTGTTAAATCTATTACTTATCTTTTCTAGATAATAATTCTATTAACTTTTATATCTTAAACGAATATACCTACTTAAAATATTATTAGTTTAACTTATTCGTTAAATATAAGGTACGATATAGGAGAGGCTAAACCTTAATATTAGACTATCCTATTATATTATATATACCGAGTTAAAGGTATAGAAGTAGTACCGGAATAGTATAGGTAGGACTAGCCTAGTTAGGTGGTTTATACTACCGAGTATATTTACTCGGTTACTATAACGATACTAGGCTTACTTTAAAAGAAGTAAAAGACTCGGCGCTAATAACAAGCTATCTAATATCCTTAACTAATTAAATCCGTTAATTTCTCCCTTAATATCGATTAAGTCTATTAATACCTCGTAATTCGTAAATCTATCTAATTTCTACGTAACTCGTACGTAAATCGTAAATCTATTAATTTTTAATATCCTCGTCTTTTTATCCTTTACTAATATCCTCTCGTATAACCTACTCTTTAACTATAATAATCCTCGTCTTTTTATCCTTTACTAATATCCTCTTGTATAACCTACTCTTTAACTATAATATTAATCTTGTTTATATTAATAAGTATAACTAGTACCTAGTAGGGCTTTAATTTCGTTATAGCGTCGGAAGGATTTATAGTTCCCTTAATCTAAAGAATATCGTAGATCTTATATTATTTGTATACCTAGCGTAGTACTATTACGTTAATTATAAGACGCTTCTCCTTTATTATACTAAGTTTTATTAAGTACTTATATATTAACTTTAAATCCGTATAAATTATTAACTTAAGCTTCTAGTCTAGAATAGCCTTAAAGGTTAATTTAATTACTCCTACTATATCGAATCCGCTACTAAGAGTATATAGCTCGGATACTAATATACTTTATATAATTCGTCTATATTTTATAGAACTCTAGTATAAAATATTAGCGTTATTATTCTTATTTACTAGGTATAAAACATAGCCTATTTAGGAGGAAAGGTTAGTTAAATTCGTAAAAGAAGTATCTATAAATAATATAAGTCTTAGTAAATTAATATCTAAAGGTATATATTTAAGTCCGCGCTTTAGATTATTAATTAACTATTAAAGACGCTTATTTAATACGTTAATATCGCTCTTCTTAGGGTTCGGATTTTATACTATAACACTTAAATCGAATACCGCCTCTAGTTAGTATACTATAGCTATATATATTCTAAGTACTCGTTAAGTAACGTATTAATCCTTTATAGAGTATTCTTTACGAATAATACTACGAGCGCTAATAATATTAGTAGGTCTATTAGTTACTAATTTAATTCGATCTTTATAATCGTAGGTAAGTATAATAGATCTATTATCTACTAGAGTAATCTTACCGCCGTTAAATTTTAAAGGCTTATCTAGTGTTAATACTTTAATAGGCTTAGATTTAAATATAGTTAACTCTAATTACTCTTTAGCTACGAAGGTAGTATTACTAAGGATAAGTATATTATTAGTCTAAAGCCTAATTATACCCTAATATCCTACTTTATTTATATAGAGTAAGTAGGAATCGTAGGTCGACTACTATATATCTAGCTTCTTTATATAGTATTTAATATACGTATTATACTAGTAGTTACCCGATTCGAGGATACTATATAGAGGCTTAATAATCTTAAAGTATAATTTCTCCTACTATAGGCTACCTTTTAGTCCTTATATAAATATAGGTTAATTAAGTATTATTATTAATTAAGTATNTTAGTATAATTTAATTATTATAAGAGTAATAATAATTTATATACTAACCTTTTAGATTATAGGTAATTAGGTTAAAACTAATAACTTTCTATTATTATTAAATACTTTAACTATAAGTCTAGATTTCTCGAATACCTTAGAAGTACTCTTATTTTTAATTATATTAATAAATCGAGAACTAAATATATAAGTATCTAGTAATAGTTAATTAATAATAATAATCTTAAAGACTCTATTATTAGTTAATCTACTTATCTCGATCTATCTAGAATTATCGAATACTAAATATACTACTTTATTATCTATAAAGTATACTTAGTATTTTAGTTATATAATATTACCCTCTTTATAAACTAGGAGTACCTTATAATAATAAACGGCTATATTCTTTTATAGTTGTTCGCGACCGCGCTTTAGTAGTATAGGGCCCACTTTATTCTATTTATCTTTATTAAGTTCTAGCTTAATTCGTCTCGACTTTTAAGGTTGTTTATAACCTAGCTTTAGTTAATCCTCCTTAGAGTATTTATTAGAATAATCTATAATATCTTTATATAGTATATTTTAGTCTTAAATATTAGATATATCCTTATTTATATATTATAGTTTTATAACTATAGACTAAAATCGAACTATCTTACCTTTAATCTTAATAATTATATCTTCTCTTTTATATTCTTATAAAGTATATAGTCCTTACTACTTCTTATATTTACGCTATACCTAAACCTTAGATCTAAGAGGTAGGTCCTTAATTCGATTAAATAGACTATTCTAAGTATTAAGGGCTTTATTAACTTATTACTTTACTTTAATCTTATATACCTCTACTATAGCCTTTTAAAGTGTTTTAAAGCGCTTTATAATTATAGTCGATAGTAACTCGAAGTCTTATATTTTTAAATATACCTTGAAAACTAGTAGTATTAGTATAAGACTATTAAGTCCTATAGTATTATTAATAGCCTTTATTACTATTTAAAGTATAATATTCTTTAGTAAGTCTAGAATCTCCTCTACTATAATATCGTAGGCGCGGCGGAGTAGACTATAGTAGCGTTTAATAAGTCTAATTAATTAATAGGCTTTAATAGGAATAGCTTTAATTATAATACCTAAAGTACTTATATACGATCGAAACTCCTTAGATATAAAATTCTTTCCTACGTTTATTATAAGTAAATCTATCGGCCCTAGGAATATATAGAACTAATATTTACTTATTATCTCCTAGACGTGTTTTACTAATATGTTCTATAGCTAATATACCGCGTTCTATCCTATAGCCTCGTCGACTATATAAAGTATAGGCTTACTATAAATAAAACAGATATCTATATAGACTATATAATTAAAGTCCTTGTCCTCCTTTAGCGTAAAGCGAAAGCGGTATAGCGAGCGACTATACTTCGTATAGTAATTATAGTATTTAGTTAGCTTCTTAAAGATAGTTTAGTTAATATTATACCCGGCTTATTCTAAAACTTTCTATAACTTTAGAATAGATAGGTAGCTAAATCGCTTATAAAGACGTTATAATTTAGTCTCCGATAGCGAACTTAGGAATTCGTATATAAAGTTATAGTATACCTAGTCTTATACTATAAAGGGGTAGCTAAATCGATATATAACCTTAACTTTTACTTTATCTATTATAATAACTATATCCTTAATATTATTATACTTTACTTATATCTTATCTAGTTATTAAAGGTAAAGGATAAATAGTAGTTTAATTAGAAAGACGTAGAACTTAACTTA
>LT855415.1:2538610-2593140 GCA_900184765.1 Hymenoscyphus fraxineus
CTATAGGTCCCTAGTAAGATAGTATTATAGGTGGAAGTACCTTGTCTACTATAAGTACTATAGTTACTCTAGAGTCCTAGCCTCCTATAATACCTAGGTACGTAGTATTAAACCCGAGCTAGTATATAGTAGATACCTAGTTAAACTAGTTAACAAGCTACTTTGTATTAGCGTTACTAAGCGTATTAACTATAAAACACTCTATAATACTAGTAAAAGGTATACTCTTATACTTGTTCGATTTATTATTACTTAAGCTCGAATTTAACGTTAAATCGCTATCCGAATCCTCTATACTTATTATATATATTATAGCTGTTAATTTAGTTATATCCTAGGACTTAAACTAAGTAATAAAAGTACTATACTACTTATTAAAGTCTCTCTTATAGAAAGTTCCTTTATAATTACTATAGAACCTAGTATAAAACTTCTACTTATAAGAGTCTTATTCCTCCTATAAGTACTTAAACGATCTATAACCTAGCTTCTTATATATCTAATATCTACTAATAGAATTATTATTTTAGTACTAATTATAACTATAGTAGGTTCTATCTATATAGTATACTTCTACCGAAGGTATAGGGTAGTTTATAGATAATCTAGTAAAGTTTACTATATAAGTTCCTTTAATATAACCCTTTTTACTAGTTATACTTATATAAAACTTATAGCTTAATATTACGTTTTTAAAGTTAGATTTAAGGTTTAAAATTATATTTAAAGGGTTTATAATAACTATTTTATATTTAATACTTCTATAAGTATTCCGAATAATACTTTAGTAGAAGTTGTTATCTTATTAAAGTAATAGACTTAGTCCTAGTCGAATCTCTTATAACTTACTTATTATAATATCGAAATATTATAAAGTTATCTTATTAGGATTCCTTCCCTTAATATATTTAAGTATATATTTATCCTATATATCTTATAGATGTCTCTTATATTTAAAGTTCTTAAAGTTATCCTATACTACTTATACGGTAGCTAGGAAGTCTAAACCTTATCCTATAATTATACTATAGTAATAATCTATAGTAGGTCCTTTTAATATAATTAGAAAGGCCTTTATAAGACAATCTTAAGTAACTCTATATTAATTATAAGTAGTATAAAAGATCTTAAGTTTTATATTAAAAACATTATTAATACTACTATACTTTATACTATCCTAGTATAACTTTATTAAACTCTAAATTAATTAAGAGTCTAGATTAATCCTTAAAGGTAGTAGTAGTTTAACTAGATTATAACTAAATTACTAGGGATAGAGAGGGGTCGTCTATAAGAAGTTTTAGTTATATCTGCCTAGTAGCTATTTATATTACTAGGGTAGTATATAGCCCTAGGCCGGTAGTAGTAGAAGTCCTTATAGAACTTATAGATTCTAAGTAGTTAAATTACTACTATATCTAGGTAAATATCCTAGAACCTATAGTTATTATATACTTTATAGATATCCTTATATACCTTAATTCTATAGAATAGTACTATACTAATAATAATCCTAATAATTGTTCTAATATACCTAAGCCTTTTATTATAGGTTCGATTATAGAACTCTAGTAGTAGCTATATTACTATTACTATTAAATATATAGCTTGTATAGCTTTAGATATTAGGTTAAATATTACTAGGAGATAGTAAAATAAAACTTAGTAAAGTCTTATATATAGTAGTCTTTAGAATCTTAGGTATAATCTTAAAATTAAGTAGAGATTTTAGTAGTTTATATCCTTAGGTAGGAAGAGCTACCTTTTAACTAAGTAGAGTTCTTAGTTTATATCCCTAGGTAGGAAGAGCTACCTTTTAACTAAGTAGAGTTCTTAGTAGTTTTTAGATAGGAATAGTTACTTTTTAGCCAAGTAGAGATCTAAGTAGTTTATTACTATTAGGTTATACTTATTATATTAAAGGCTTTATTTATATAGCTAGTAGTTTATATAGTTAGTATAGCTATTACTTTAGTACTATTAGGTCTACTATAAAGTCTAGTTAACGTTATACCTTTAATTATATTATCGAATTTATACTATAGATATTAGNCGTAGAGAGTTTAATATCCTAGAGTCTAGTTTATAGTATATTCGACTTTAAAACACTACTATCTTATACTATATAAACTACCTTGTCCTAGGGCTATATATATCCTTCTTTTCTTTATACTATATTATAAAGTACTTAAGTAACTATAAGGTTATTAATACTAAGTATAATAAGTACCTCTTATTAATAAAGTACTAATCAAAGTAATCTATAAATATTTAGATTATAACTCTTAAAGTATTATAAATCCTAGTCTTAAAATTTATAAGCGTATTTATTAGCGAGTTCCTTATTCTAAATTATACCCTCCTAATAGTTATTAATTACTACCTTTATATATTAATTAGGAGTAATCTCTATTATACTATCCTAAAGGGGGTTACTATCGTTAGTATATTAGTAGAGTTAACTACCTACAAGAGGTGCTCGATCGATTAATTTAATAGAATATACTCGATTAATTAATTTAATAGAAGATACTCGATTAATAGATCTATCGAAGCTAAAATCGGAGTTCTTAGACGCTAGTCTATCTACCTAGTATTATTAATATTATAAGTATTCGGCTATTTAAATAACAGCCTTAATTTAACTATTTAAGTAATCCTTAATACCGTTAAGTTATCGTACTCCTTAAGTTAATTTAAGATAATCCTAATCCTCCTTAATATTATCTTTAGAATTATAGTCGTTTAGTTTAAATACTTAACTCGAACCGCGTTTAGTTAGTAAATAGTCTACTTTACCCGGTAGGGGTAGAGGGCTACCTAGGTTACTAGTAGAAGTATCTACTATTACTTAGAGAGATAGTATAAATACTCTACTATTATCTATATTCGTAGTATATTTTAGTAGGGTAGTTAAGTTAATATTCTAATATTTTAAGATAGTAGAGTCTACTTTTTAGCTTATTTATAGTATAAATAGCTTCGTAAATAAAGTCTTATAAAGTATATTAAAAGTCTTTAATCTATACGCGCGTAATACTAATTAGTGTTAGTTTAACTTATTTATTAAATATAAGGTACGATATAAGAGAGGCTAAACCTTAGTATTAAACTATCCTATTGTATTATATATACCGAGTTAAAGGTATAGAAGTAGTACTAGAATAGTATAGGTAGAACTAGCCTAGTTAGGTAGTCTATACTACCGAGTATATTTACTCGGTTACTATAACGATAAATATATTACTTTTAATAAAGTTTTAGACCTAGTTTATACTACTAGTAGAGGTTATATAATATTTAAAAAGGATATATTAAATACTTTTAAAATAGTCTTAGTTATACTAAATATATAGTAGACCTTAGGTTTTAAGTAGAATAGTATAAGATATATATATATAGTTCTATTCTTTAGTTTAACTATAGTACTATTTATATTTAACCTTTTTACTAAGGGTCTTAAGTAAATAGTTCGGTCTTATCTTTATAGATAAAGGTTCTTATTATATTACCTAGATAATAAATTTACTATATTTACTAAAGTATAAACTACTCTAGAATTTATTAAAGAGTAGAATAAGCTATATTTATAATTAACTTAGGTACTTAGTATTTCTCTTAATCTATTAAAGAATATTAAAAGAATAATTATAGAACTACTAAGTTTTTAAGTAGATACTAATACCTTTATAGCTTTAATTTTACTAGATAAACTTATATAAATCTAGGAGGTAATTATATAATTTATTTTCTAGAATAGTATTATATAAAAAGAGTTAGAGTCTTTAATAGGTTTACTCTCGTTTTATATAAAGGTAGTATAATTAGGCTAGGTTTTCTATTATAACTTTTAGACTTTTATTTATACCTAGCTAGAATAGCTATACTATATAGCTTAATAGTAGTTAAGCCTAGACGTTAAGGTAGATTTAATATAGTAGAACTAGATACTCTTATAGTTTAATAGTACTTCTTTCTTTAATAAGTAGCGAGACTTTATCTACTTATTTTATAACGCCTCTATTTAGGGCCTAGGTACCTTTTACCTTAAAATAAATAAATTATAAGTAGATTAGTATAATTATATATACCTTCTAGTTAAAGATTAAACGCTATAATTACCTCTTCCTCTTATAATAAAGGACTTAGTCTTTAATATTAATATATTTAAGATTAAGGTAGTATAAGTCTTGTTTAAGAAATAGGTACTTAAGTAGGCCTAAAAAAGGGTAGTAGTTTATATAGATAATATAGCTACTTAAATTAGGCTTATTAAGTAATAACTAAAGTATTCTTTTTAAAATAGACTACTTTACTAGCTGTTTTATACTACGGCTTAAATAGATATTAAAATATTATCTACTTAAATTACTAGTAAAGAGAATATACTTACTAATACTTTTTTATAGAATTTATATAATATAATAGCTAATTAGTATCTACTTTTATAGTTCTCCCTCGAGCTCCTTTAATCGATTATATAGTATTTAGTATATAAGGTAGTTTCTTATAAGAGGTTATAAAGTATTAGTATTTAAGTTTATCTTCTACTATATACTAGGTTTATAATTTATATATTCGATCTTTTAAGTTATTCTAGGTCTTTAATTTACACTTACTATAGCTAGTAGATCTTTCGAGTCTAGCGAACTAGGTAGTAGTAAAAGCGACTAGTAGGATAAATAGGCTTTAAGGAGGTCTTAAGGTAAGTTTAATTTAGTGTTTAGTATCTCCCGTCCTTTCCTCTTCTAGCTACTCGGAAAGGAGTAGGAGAGCTAGGCCTTTAGCCTAGTAAAGGAGAGGAGAGCTAGGAACTTAACTAGATAGGACAAGAGTAGGAGAGGCAAGGTTTAGGAGAGGAGTAGAAAGGAAAGGCTAAAATAAGGGTAAAAAATACCGCTTAATTATTAAGCGATAGTACAAAGGTACGTAGGAGCGCTAGAGAGGGTTCTCGAGTAGTCTTTTTACTATATAAGTAGTATTCTTTTTACTATATAAGCTAGTCTTTTTACTATAATATAAAGGTACGTAGGAGCGCTAGGGAGGGTTCGCTAGTAGTCTTTTTACTATATAAGTAATAGTGTTTTTACTACGTAATTAATAGTCTTTTTACTATAGTATAAAGGTACGTAAGAGCGCTAGGGAGGGTTCGCTAAGTAGTCTTTTTACTATATAAGTAACAGTCTTTTTACTACGGTATAAATGTACGTAAGAGCGCTAAAGAGGGTTCGCTAGTAGTCTTTTCGCTATATAAGTAATAGTGTTTTTACTACGTAATTAATAGTCTTTTTACTACGGTACGAAGGTACGTAAGAGCGCTAGGGAGGGTTCGCTAAGTAGTCTTTTTACTACGTAAGTAATAGTCTTTTTATAGTATAAAAGTATATAGAAGAGTAGGTCCTAGGAATAGATACCTACCTAGGTATAGGTAGTACGAAGGTACGTAGGAGCTAAGGAGGGGATTACTTTATAATTTCTACTATATTTTAGACCTATCTTTAGACCTACTAAAAGACTACTCTCGTCCTTTCTTATCCGGTACCCTAGTAAGAATAAGGAGTATTAATTAGTCCGGAAAGGAATAGATAGGAGAGCTTTCTAAACGTAACGGATAGGCCTTAGAAAGGAGTATAGATAGGAATAGACGGGAGTAGAACAGACGGGAGATACTAAACACTGGTTTAATTATAGTAGGATTATTTATAATTTAATTATATTATATATAAAAAGGATAGAATATCTAGGTTTTCGATAACTAATATTTATATAGTATTATAAAAGGGATTTATACAAAGTAGGGTTCTTAGAAGCTCTATTAAGCCGAACTACTTTTATATAAACAGGTATAGCGAATTATATTAATTCTATAAAAGCCTTACTAGGTACTTATAGAATAGTTTAATTACTTAAATTTTAAAGTAGTAATTAAACTAGTATTTACTACCTTTTTATATATAAAAGAGCTTACTTACTTAGTTTTAGAACTATAAGATATACCCTCCTTTTTACGCTAAAAGCTTTAACGCTATAATATTACTTTTAGTCTATATAACAAGTTTACTATAGTATTCCTTTATATAAGTAAGGCGAATATCGAGTATAAAGGTATAGATATTATATTAGAACGTACTTAGAACTTTATATATCTTATCTTAGCTTTTTTAAATCTATTTAATCTCGATCTATAACCTCCTATAGTACTACTTTTTCGTATAAAACAAAGACTATTTACTAGAGAGTTTTATATTAGTATACTTTATAATCGCCTTCGAAGTATTAGCGTATATAATCCTAAGGGTTATTTAGGTTATAGTCCTAGGTATAGCGCGGCCTAGAGGGCTTATAATATAGGCTTATCTAAAGTAGATATTTAACGTCTCGGTAGGTAGTCTTTAGACGTATATAAAGGATATTTTAGGCTTAGTATTATAAATTAGCGTCTATTAAGTAGGAGGTTCTTTTAGGGTCGGCCCTAATTTGTTTTATCTTATTAGTTAGTTCTTTTAGTATTATCTTTTATAGCTACTTCCTTTCGCTTCGCTTAATATAACTAAGGGTACTAATAGCTTACTTTTTATAAATCGAGTCTCCTAATTAACTAGATATACTAGCCTAGAATTAAAAGTAGTTCTTATATATAGGTAAGTTATAAGTACTTAAAGCTAGCTAGTAAAATATAAAATAAAAACTAATAATAAGCCTTTCTTTTAGTACTTATAATATATAACAAGTAATAATAAATAATAAGGGTTTATAGTAAATAAGGAAAATATACTTACTTAGCTAGGGAGGAGTATATAACTCTACCCTCCTAGTATATTATAGTTCCTTTATTAATACTACTACTTTATTATACGTTAAATTTTAAAGCTCTTTTTTATTCTACCTATAATCCCCTCGCTAGAAGGCTTACCTTATAATTTAATAGGATTTTAGTATGTTTTTAGACCTAGTTTTAGTTCTTATTACCCTTGAAAGGGGTATATAGCCGAGGGTACTAATAGCTTACTTTCTATAAATCGAGCCTCCTAATTAGCTAGATATACTAGCCTAGAATTAGGAGTAGTTCTTATATATAGGTAAGTTATAAGTANGTAATATATAACGAGTAATAATAAAACTATATACTAATTAATTAATAATCTGATTAATATATCGATTAATTAAATCAAATTAACTAGACCTATTAATCTAATTAAATTAATTTAAATCTGAATAATTTAGATTATTAATTAATTAATCGATTTTTTTTTTTCCCACGCTATATTCTACTAATCGTTAACCCTAAGCCCTAACCCTAACCCTAACCCGTGTACTAGAAATAGCTAGCCCTAGGTAGAGAAAATTAGTTATACTATTAATTAATTATTAGTTAAATAGCGGATAGGTAGTTATTGTTTTTATAAAAAAGTTCTAATAGCGGATAGGTAGTTATCGTTTTTATAAAAAAATTCTAATAGCGGATAGGTAGTTATCGTTTTCACAAAAAAATTCTAATGGCGGATTGGTAACTACAGTCGCCCAGAGGGGGCAAGTGGTATCATTACCACTTATAAACTAGCAACGGTCACTCCTACAAAGCTTCTCTTGTAACACTTTTTGTATCTGGAGAACAGAACTTTCTATTAACCAATTCTAGATATCTTTTTCATAGTCGCGCCTATGAACTTTGATTCAAAAGCATACTACGTATTTAGGCTATCCCATCTTTGAAAACTAGTAAAACCTTCGACTGCTCTTATTTTTATACGTGTAGTGTAATTCTTCTCACGTTTCATTCCCATTTCCTGATTCTAAAGGTTTCCCGGGCACCTTCGCAGTCGCCAAGTATATACCCAGACCTTTACCCTTTCCAAGCATAGATAGTGAATTCGCTTCGTGATTCTTTATTTATCAAGCAGCAGTAATCACACGAATCATGAAGTCGGATTTACTGGAGACTTCTTACTGATCAGTTCATACTTGGTCTTACAAATTATCTACCAAATCAACCAAGTAAAACTAGATATACGGAGAATAGCCATTTGAGGATGCATAAAATATATAGCAGTGGTTTATTGTGAATGAGGCAGTGCTTACTAAGCAACTCGGTGGGATAAATATTCCACATTCGAGTAGACTCCTCCATCAACAACACTACATTTATCGTCACATCGCCCGATTCTGGGTTCTTAGGGTTAGGATTAGAAAGGACAAACTATCAACAACAAGCCTTATTTTATGAGGTGACGAATGGACGTTAAATGTGTATACTGTATTCGTGCTGACCATACCAACCACTTCATTAACACCCCTCGTATCTACTATTAAACCCTATATTAACTCCCTGCTAACACATCTGTCGGCTATCTGTTTATTCTGATTCTGAATTCGTTACATCAACACACAGGAGAACTTGATGTCAACTACTGTATTTCAGCAATGTGGCTGTATACTGGCCATCACTAGACTATTTCAACCCCCCAAAAACCTAGCGGCCTTCGAAAACTTCACAAACACGGAGGTTCAGTGGAAGGAGGAAACAATCTACGGGGAAATCTTACGTTTCGAAGCTGAACTGTAAAACGCAAGTGGATGGTTGAAACGTGTCGCCACGGAATCTGAGGCAGGCGGTTGGGTTACATACATGATGTTGGTAGCCTGGACTGCGGAGGCCTTGGATTTTCTCAAAGGAAACTCAGATTGGCCCAATATCTACGGACGGCTGGACCTCACGGCTAAGCAAAAGCGGATGTTTGAACTGGTCGACGACAGGGTTAGAAAAGTTCCAACAAAACTGCTGACGAGTGCGTTCATGGATCGCCAGCAAATCATGGGCTAAGGCATATTCACTTCTAAATCTGAACGCGTCTCATACAACAGCGATGATAATTTTGACAGTGAACATTTTTCCAACAGCTGCAATTCGTTCAGATGATTTTCCATTCTCCCTTTCGTGATTGGGTCTAGTGTCTTGGGGAAAATTTGAAATACAAGAGGGCTCCACGTCGCCAGTTGATGCAGTGGAGTGGATGCCCCTTGTGCTCTGTAGAGTCTTCAAGGGCAGGCTGGAATGTTCCAAATGAAAGGCTAGCGTGGTATGCAGTTACAGAACCGCGGATGTTTGGCTTTTAAATGTGTAATACGTATGTCTTTTGTTTGAGTGCTCTTTTCTTCTCTCTTAGGTTGTTCTACATGTTTTACCTAACAGCTTTTCTTTAGGAAAGATATATGCTGCGGATAATATGCAGCGTTTTCAGGAGAGACTTATATGTATTAGTACTAAAAGAAAGGATTTGTAACGACTTCTCATTCTCCTTTATAATCAGACATAATACTTTATAAAATGAAATGAAGAAGTAGAGACTTTGTCAACCTCACAAAACACATGATTTTGTGGATAAATTGCTCTCAATCTTACCACTCATGAAAGACTAAACAGATGACAATAGTAAATACACGTCTCCTAGTAATAGTGAATCTTCACTTCCATAGTCCAACCAAAGTCTCTATAAAAAGCCTTCCCCTCACTGTTCCTTCCTCTGTAATGAGAGAATACAAAGATCTGTATAATACAATAATCATCCTGCTTGTCTACAACGGTACCCTAGTCTCCCTTCACCAAACACCATTCCCTCCATCACCCATAACCCATCAAACAAACTCCTTCTCAGCCTAGTCCCACCTTCAAACACCCAGCCATCCAAAAATTCTCCATTCCCTAGAACTTTTACTGTCAAAAAGAACTCTACTGTCGATTAATCCCTTTTCTTATCACCTAACGAAAGCTACTTCACACATGCAAAATCAAAGCGGGGCTAGTACAATGTCCATTGCCTACCCTCCATTCCATCCAAACATAAATCACTGACATACCCAAGGATCAAGAGTATGTTTATCTCAGCAATGTATCGCAGTAGCCATAGCACAACCACGCATCAAGACCAACATCAATATATAACCCTTACAGGTCTTTACAAGTACCAAAAAACCATACCATACCATTCCCTTCTCCATACCAGCGAAAATCCAAAATTCTAGGTTTTCATACCTAGTGTCTATATAGCTAGAACGAGCCCGTGGTTGAAATACAGTCCAAATCTTACCTACAACATGATGTACCGTTTCACGACAAGGAGAATTCTGTCTTGTGTATTTAGAACGAGGTTTACTAAGTGGGATTATAGTGAGATGTTGTTGAAGAAAATTTTGATACTGTAGCTTTGGGATTTTGAATAGTTAAGACGTAGAGAAAGAGTGGAGAGCTCGCTTATTTGGGAGAAAACAATAAGGGGGGGAGCGAGAGGGGAGGGAAAGTTGTCGAATTTCTTACCTGATCTTGGAAGAGGGAAATTTCCGATATACTAAGCTGAGCTGGGTACTTGACTCTTGAGGGTAGAAATACGAGGGTAGAATCCATCCTCTAATCCCCTCTTTCTAAAAAACCTCATAATCTCACAAAGATAATTACTTTGGATCAATTTATTACGCTACCTATACATCCTCACACCACGCTTTAACCTCCAACCTCCAACCTGCAGCCCCCAAAAACCACCACTTAAGTTCTTAACTGCCCTCCTAACCCTCAACCCCCTAACCCCATCAATATAAAAACCCCGCACCCCAGAAACAACCCATCAATCACGAGCCCATTACACAACACCATCGAACAATGTTCCACAACACGAATACCTCTTCGGTGACTTGAAAAAAAGAAAAGAAACATTACACCAAACTTCCATCCCACTCATAAATCCCCCCTGCCCTTTCAACCCTAATTTCTCAAAGAGTAAGACGACAGATTCCTAAAAGTCGACAGCAACTCCCCATTCGATAGCAAATCCCCAAATATCTAATTATCCCACATCACATAAACAGTCAACAGATCAGTCACGAGGGCTCCGTAGTGATTTCAGGTGTAGACTTGTGGAGGAGGGGGCTCGCTTAGTTGGAAGATGTTTCGTTCTTTGCGTTGTGCACGATTCCCATACAATTACAGCATCTGTCTTGGTTTGTGGGATGGTGTTGGAGTTTGGATGGCGAGGAGGATTTTATAGTGTTTGTTAGGGGATGGTGGGAGGTGGTAGGGGGTTTCTTAGTTGGGTATATATGGATTATTTGTGTGAGTGGAAATGTGAAGAAATTCGAAAATTGAACTTTTTCTCGGTTCTGGATGCTTGTAGGGATGAGAAAGTATGTATGGAAAGATTACCTGGAGCGGTGTTGGTTCCATACTAGTTCCTCTCGCTCCCAAAGCTTATATACCTAGTGAGGCGAGGGAAAAGAAATGAAGGATGAAGGTGGAATAGAGATTGAGATGCTGAGGGATAGCAGATACAAGATTCATACGCTATGCACCCAACATACCGCCCGTCCCAAACGCCCAATCCCCCATAACCCAAGGACTTTTCCCATTCCCATAATCTAGCCTCCCAGTTCCAACGTGCTTATTCCACGCCACACATCGCTTAACCTACGCAGCCTTCTTCCCCCTCTTCTTCGCGCCCTTCTCCGGCGTCGCCGAACTAGCCGCAACATTCCCCTCACTCTCCGCCAAAAGACTCGCCCACTTCTCATCCATACTCCTATTATCAACCAGCACCTCCTTCTTCTTCTCCTCCACCACCGCATTCTTCGGATCCGCCTTCCCCACAACCTCAAAACTCCTCGCCATCATCTGCTGAAAGGGCTTCGCAACAAAATGTCCCTTGCCATCAAACCACCCCGCAAACGCCTTATCCACCCTCTTCACCTTCTTCTTGCCATCCTTCCCCTTCGTCGTGACGGTGAGACGGTAGACCGGCTTGTGTTTATCGACTTTGCTTTGGATGGTTATGGTTTCGCCCGCGGGATTGGTGCCCACGTAGACGGTGGATTTCTCCACGCCCCAGATCCAGATGGTGAGCAGGGTGTTGAGAAGTGTGTAGGCGGCTACGGCAATTGCGGTGTAGACTTTGGTTGACTCGAAGCCCAGTGTGTAGTCCCAGTAGAAACAGGCGGCGCAGATGGCGAAGGCGCTGTAGCCTAGTCCGAGACGGACGTCGGTGAGGGTGTGGGATTGGGTGAATTTTAGGGAGTTGAGGTAGATTGGGAGGGCATCGTCGGTGGTGTTTTTTAGGTCTGGGAGAGGTGTTAGTTGTGGTTTGATTTGGTTTTGCGGTGGGGATGTATAGCTCATATTTTGCGTATGGTATGTATGAATTGAAGATTTGGGGTAATTACCTGCTAGGGAGTGGACACTAATTCTCTCCTGTGAGACTGCCATATTTGCAATTCTTGTCGTTTGAATGCGGAGAACCAATTGGTGTGGTGGTGTGTCTTCTTTTTGTAGAAGTTGCAAGGTGGTGAAAGTCGCGTATCAAGTACTGTAGATATTGGGGGAACGTGTCTTGAACTCTGAGGCCGAACTGGAGCCGAGAAGCCTCACTTCAACATCACACCTTGCGGGTGAACCCTACAACACCAATTCAGAAGCTATCAAGAACTTGCAATCATGGCGCAAGCTCCTGTGCAAACGATCCATAGGGATCCCCAGTTATTGTAAGTCTTCAAATCAATAGCCGGAAGAAAATAATTGCTAATCATCGTTACAGCTACTGGATCCTAATCCCCATCACAATAGTCATGGTACATTGCCCTCCTCCCCAATCTCCAGAATCCTCATTAACCTCCTCAGATCTTAACCGGTATCCTCCGCCACTATGCAACAGTCCTGATGGCCGTGACGCCCAAAAAACAAGACCTGCCCACAATCCGCGAACAACGCTCTCTCCTCCGCGCAATCAACCTCCGCATGAACGCCAACGCCATCTCCACCCCCTCCTTCAACGCACGCAAAGACTACATGGTCACGGCCCTCGAAAACGGCGCCTTTCTCAAGGAACCGGATAAGAAAGGCCAAGCGGCGCCAAATCCTATGACGGATCCGGCGGCCATGGAGGGAATGATGGGGATGATGAAGGGGAATATGGCGATGATTATTCCGCAGACGTTGATTATGGGGTGGATTAATGCTTTTTTTAGTGGTTTTGTTATTAGTGAGTAAAAAAATTTATCAAGAGGGGCGGGGATCAATGCTAATGAAGGCAGTTCGATTGCCGTTCCCTTTGACGATTAAGTTTAAGAGTATGTTGCAGGCGGGTGTGGCTACGAAGGATATGGACCCGCAATGGATGTCTTCCATTTCGTGGTATGTGCTTTGTATCTTTGGTTTGCAATCGGTTTTCAATTACTTGCTTGGAAGCGATAATGGTATTTTCCCCCTCTCTTGTTGTGAAGGACTCTTTACTTATGATTTGGATAGCTGCAAGTCAGATGGCGCAACAGATGGGACAGATGGGCCCAGGAGCTGCTCCACAGATGTTTGGTCCTGGTGTGGATGCTTACAAGCAATATCAAGCTGAGGCTGAGAATATTGCTGTGTTGGATCATAAGTATACCCTTGAGGGAGTCGAGAATAGGTTGCTGCAGAGTGTCAAGGTGTAGAGGATGAGATTGCAGTGAGTAATGCTAGATATGAGATGTATAATATAACACATACCCTGCAGTCCTGGCTTACTTGGTTCAAGAGTTGAAATGTCAGTTGTACGTCCAATCCAAACTTCAGAAAGTGTTGTATGCAAAATGAGCTAGCAGAAAAAGTTTCTATGAAGAATATCTGGATATCCAAAAGAACATCACTCATCTGAACATTATTCAAACGATCTCTTTCCTCAAGCTGATCATTTCGCATCTCACACACGGACATTCAGAAACGCTCATTCTGCGGAGTCTACATTTCTCCTACTCGTATATATCATCAACCCCATCCTCTCCCCTCTCACTTTATATCCTCTCCAACCTTCATTCAAGGTCAATCAATCTTTTCCTTTTTTAACTTGAGGAGATTCAAATTCTTCCATCTCCACCTTTCCACCAACAGCACTGAACTGGAAAGGCCTCCAAATCAAGGAAAGAGAGGGCGCTCACCCAAAGATTCAGGTCACCGAGCTGCAGAACCAGCCCGCGGTCGCTCTTTCCTCACGACGTCCGGACACTTCCAACTCCCAACCAGGATAGTCAAGTGACGCGAGACTGAGCTTGAGGGCCGGGACGCGCCTTCCTCAACTCAGATTTCCTTTCCCTCAGTACTTCAGAACTTCTTCCCCGCGTTGAGATCTTGACCTTTACAACTCCTCCACAACTTCTCGACAAACACTTCACTACCTCATCTCCTGCATAGGGGGGTTTGGCCTTGAGTTGATTAGGCATCGCGGGGTTACCTCGTCGACTTCTGTTCTTTCATCTGCACGCACAGCTTGGTTTTCTTGAGTTTCGGGATCTGGGTGGGGTAGTTCAATTAGTCTCTTTTCCGGAAGTTGTTCCCAGTCTACCACGCCTTTTCAACGGCCTCTCGAATTGTCTTCACTCCTCACTGTCCGTGTCTTATCGGCAATATGAAGAGGGAAATTTTGGGTTCCGATGGCCCTGTGTCAAGAAAAGCTTCCAAGCTTATGACACCACAACCAGGACAACGAGGCAACGTTGATGATGCTATCGCTGCTTCTTCTTTGAATCTCCTCCCCAAAGCCTCATCTCTTCATGGTCTCCACACTTTCGAGTAAGTCAATTCCGCATTTGTAAAGTTCTGGAAATGAGTAACTCCTACGCTTTCAAATATGTGCTCGAGAGTCAGAGCTGTGCCCAAATGTACTGCATCACGATATCATTTGCTTGTCCTAACATTTTCTATAGGTCCCCGGAAGAAATGGTCACACTGATTGTCGGAAAGGGCTGGGACCTGGAGCGTTTCTTCGTACACAAAAAGAAAATTTGTGAGCACAGCCAATTCTTCAGCTCGGCCTGCAAACCACAATGGATGAAACCTGAAGATCAATGTATCGAACTTCCACAAGAGGACCCAGAAATTATTCGAGCAATGGTTTACTGGGTGTACGAGCAGAAAATTTGCGTACACCGGAAATCAATCGAGCATGGTTTGACCTCCAACACAGTGGACAATGATAACATTATGAACACAGCATGGGGCCTCTTCTTGAAGCTCTATTTGATTGCAGAGAAGTTCCAGATTTCCGAGCTTAAAGACGACGCCCTTGAGGCCTTTGTTGACCACTGGTGTGATGGACATATG
Source organism: Hymenoscyphus fraxineus (assembly GCA_900184765.1). Taxonomy (NCBI): domain Eukaryota; kingdom Fungi; phylum Ascomycota; class Leotiomycetes; order Helotiales; family Helotiaceae; genus Hymenoscyphus; species Hymenoscyphus fraxineus. The sequence goes on from LT855415.1 coordinate 2,553,720, forward strand.
GATGAAGAGGTTCCATGGCGTTCGCGGTTGGAAACCCTCAAGATTTCGATGTGCGTGGCAACATACGTATACAACAACACAGCTGAAGCTGCTTCGCCTCTCCGACGTATGCTGATACAGCTCATCATTGCCGGTCCTCTTGAATACGGCCGCTGCTTTGACTATATAGCCTTTCTGAAATCACGCGTCAACGAATCTGTCTTTGCTGCAATTTGTTATGACCTGGCCAAGTTTCAACAAGATCACTTGCGTATGAGCGAACGCGACGATGATCTCATACGCTGTGAAGTGGCGATGGACGCACCAGATACATGGGACTTCAAAAACTTTCTGCGAGATTCTCCTTTGTCGGGCATGGTGGTCGGTCGAGTTAAAGGACTTCTAATTTACGATTAAAAAGAGCCCTGAGCGGCTACGAACCCCCATGCACACTTACTCTGTTCAAGTCTTATCCGAGTCTGACGCAATGAAAGTAGTAAGTTTCTTGCAATCATTGGTATATTCCGTTTCCCACCAGCTCTTGTAGTCAGTGCGCAAGATATCACGGTATGGTCGCCAGAATCTTTGGGAATCCAACGACTCGGTGGTGGAAGGTTGATATGAACATGTCCCAGATCCGACCTTGCTTGTAGGTCCATGAAGGAAGCAATGTGCTTGAAGATGATGGCTCTATGGGTTGAATTTTGGGACAAAGTGAATTTATTGCGTTATACCTTGAACCTTTTAGGAGTGGTGTTTACATTTGCATGTGTTTCAGCCAACATAATGCAGGTTGGTCAAAATAAGTACGGAAGGAGACCGAAGATTTGGTATGAGGTTTCAGGGACGAAAAATTGATGGCTATGTTTGCTTGACCCCCTTGGCTTTGAGAAATCAATGAAACAGAATTACATACATAGATGCTTACTGCTAGTGAATTTCAACAAATCCTTACCCAATTAAAGAAACTCCCTACATTCATCCAATCTTAAATAGTCATGATTAACGTACTAACGCAATTTCCAATTCGAAGCTCTTTTCATTGCTAGTTAACATCAACCTATAATCCACAAGTAATTTTCCTCCTCTCAACACTCCAAACTCCAAGACTCCGCCCCAATGCAATCCACTCATGACATTACTTAAGCCTTCTTGGGCTTCTTAACAGGTTCCTCCTCGTCACTGATCACATCCACCATATCCTCATCCTCGGAATCAGCCACATCCCGACTTCGCTTGAGACCCTTCATCTTCCTCGTCTGCAACTCCTTCAAGTCCTGTTTACCCAAATGTATCCTTCCAATCTTATCACCTACGATATCGGTGGAGATATTCTTCTTGGGTCGTTCCTGGGTGGTGCGAGCTTTTCGGAGGGCTTCCTTGAGCATGGATTCGTCGGCTTCTTTTACACGACCGACGCGGAAGTCCATTCTTGGGCCCATTTCTTCAACTTCTACCCTAGGGCATTTCTGGCCGCTTCGTTTGGTCTTGATTAAGTAGACGCGGAGATGAATAGATGGTTTGGACTCCTCCCCTTCTACGGGTTCTCGCGCGGCGATGGAGACCATGTATTGTAATCCCTCGACGTCTACTTTGTCCGCGGGCTCGCCTTTGAAGAAATCCGTGAAGAAGGATTTGATCATCGTGTATTCGTCGGTCACTGGGCCTTCAAATGGCGTCCCGGAGAATAAGAGCATGGGTTTCAATCCCACGGCGCATTTCTTGTTCTTGAATTGCGCGAGACTTCTAAAGCTCTCTGGATCCAGATAGAGTTCTAACATATCGAGGACTTTGTATCCGAATGTTCGTGTTAGGGTTAATGAATGTGGTCTTTTCTTGTTTGATGAGCCGAAGACGAGGATTGAGGCGTCGTTTTTTTCGGAGAAGAATTCCAGCGAGCTGGCGTCTTCGAAGGGGTGGATGGGGTTCTTCTTGGTGAACTTTTTGGCGAGTGGGATGCGGAGTTGGTAGAGGTCGGTCATGGCGTCTTGGATTAGTTGCGAGCATGTTGTGTAGCGCAGGAAGAGGGTTGTTTTGGGGTTCTCGACGGGTTTGGGGGCTTTTTTGTCGAGGGCGCGTTTGCTGCGGGCGTTGCGGGGTTTACTTTTTTTGTGTTGTTAGTTTGGGGTACAATGAGATGAGGAGAGGTCGATTGGGATTGGGAGCTTACATTTGGCGTAACATCGTGGCGGGTGGGTGATATTGAGGTGGTGGGATGGAGATAGATGGAGGTTTGGAGCTCGAACTTTTTTCGCGATGGTAGAAAAATTGTCTTATCGATTGCGACCTCTGTTTCATGCCTCATATGTCAGGCAGCTTACCCCACGGTTCAGCCCATCGGCCCATCGGGTATGGTTCGGCCCCACAAATTCTTAGCCTCGGCGGTGGATGCGATGCACCTGCATTCCATCAGGTCTTCACAAGCCAGAGTAAACCCTTCACACCGAATCTTGACAATACTTGTAGTCTCTCCTACTCTTCAGCTCCAATTCCAGTCGCACATTTCACACCGATGAACAGACACCGGTAACGTTTCCTCTCTGCTGTTTTCCAGCACTTTAATACGCATTATCCCTTTTCGAATCGAATAGCCTCGGTTTGGTTTACTTGACTTTGGACCAAGATGTCGACCATCGAAGGAGCCAAGGTACGTCCTCGCCACAACACCATATACATTGCGTATACTGATTGTAATAACTGTAGAAAGCACTCGAACGCATAATCCTCAACCCCAAATACGCAGACTACCTCGCTGTCGTAAAAGCCGCCCGCAATGGTGCGGTGTACGGGGCGAAAGTCCGCTTTCCACATGCGCTTGTGTATGTCTACCCCCTATCCCTCTCACACTCATATCATTAACACTTTTGTAGCATGATATTCCTCTTCCGCTCAGGTACCTTTGAAGAAAAAGCCGCTCTTATATTAAAGGCTACGCGCACGCATGCCCAGAACCTGGCCAAGTACGCGACGGTGTATAAATTGACGATGTTGGCATTGAAGCATATGGGCTCGGAGCCGGGGAAGGAAGGGCATTTTGATACTTTTTTTGCGGGACTTTTGGGGGGGTATCTGGTTTTTGGAAGGAGGAGTAAGAACGGGCATGTTAGTAGTGTTAGTAAACAGATTGTGATTTTTGGTATGTTCCCCATTCTATTTACTTCCCCCTCGATACTCCATATCCCATATCCTTCCTTATTTATACCACATCTTATTATCCCTCCTCGAAGAAGGAAAATATGGCTAACTTGCACTGAAGTATTCGCAAGAGTCTGCCTCTCCCTCGCCAAACTCTCCGTCGATCCCCGCGCAAAGATAATCAAAGACCGCCAATTATCAAAGCGAATCTCCCACGACGCATGGCCCGTCTTCGCGGCGATGAGTTGGGGCATGGTCATGTGGCTTTTCAGATGGTATCCCGATACGGTACAGAGTGGGCTGAGGAGTAGTATGGATTATATCTATGTGCAGAGCGATACGTGGGATTCGTTGAGGAATTTTATTGTGCATAATAAATAGGTGGTGTTGTGGGATGAATGGAGTTTTGGGGTTATGCATTTAGGGGGTTTTTGGTGGGCGTTTTTTTGCATAGGGATAGGATGAGGAATATGATGGGGAGAGGAGGGGATGTATATAGATTGTTAGATTTTATGCGAGATGGGTGATGGCTTCTTTTTGGGGGGTTGTATGATGTATATTTTATTTTTCTTCTTAGGTGATGATAGAGTGCTGTACCTAGGGTATTGGAGTAATTCTTTGGATTTCATCCTTTTTTTTTTTGATCTGATCACGGTTCTAAGATTCTTACAATACATGTATGTATGTATCCCTCCTGAGTTTAATTGATACTGAGTTTTTATCGATGCTATAGTAGCTATGTGAATCATTGCTTATCAATGTATCAAGGTCTTCTTGACCGGGGATTGGGGGTTGGGGACGATTAGGGTGGGTGTAAGGAAAGATTCTACATTTTCTTTAGGGCTGAAATGGGAAAGGATTCCGATGTTCAAGGGATTTACTTGTTGGTTGGAGGGGGTTTACATGTAGTGTTTTGTGGTTGGAACTCTTTTTTGGGGGTGGGGTTGTCTAGAAGGGGTGGTTTATTCGGGTTTAGCGTATAGGGTATTTTATATTCCGTTGTATTTTTCTGACTGTTTTGGTATGGGAGTATATCATAGTATTAGGCTGTAGGATAGGAGATTTGTTGGTGGATTGGTGGATGGTGGATGGTGGATGGTGGATGGTGAAATGTTGGGCGTGGACGGTAGATGTAAGTACCGTACTGTACTGTACATATATGTAGGTATGTATGTATGTATGGTTGCTTACTGTGTCTGTTGGTTGGGACTTATGTACCGTAGTACGTCCACGGGTGTGTCATTTTTTTGTGGATGAATACTAGGTAGGTAGGTACTCGAGTATGATGGAATGATTGGTCAGAGATGGGGGATGGGAGATAGGCATGAAAGATTTGGGGGGATTTATGTGGAAGAGATATCTTTGTAATGTTAAATGGTTGCTTTTTACTTTCCTTTTTTGGATGGTTCTGTGGTTACCGTTGGAGTGAGATCTACAGGAGTAGTGAGTAGTAATCCTAGAAAATGTCAAACTACTCGAGTAGTACGCACTGTTATTTGTTTCAGTCGTCAAAAAAAATACATTTCATATTCGTTTTTTAACTCTATCTTTTTTACTTAGACATGGAGGGTGTCAGACAGGAGGCTTTGAAAACAAACTAGTCAGCAAGCGAGTAAGAACTCTATTAAGGATGCCTGCTACTTACGGTAGTATCTTTGAACCTTGGATGAATTTAAACCTATTCATGTACGAGTAGCAGTCGTATTTCTGTCTCGTGAGTCAACAAACTACGGGTCTATTCAACCATACTTTTCTAATAGTAAGCACTAAGGCCACTTGACAACCGAAGATCAGATGAGAAATCAGTGCTCTGTCTCGAATATATCCGTACTCATTATTAGTTCCGACTGAATGAAATGAAACCAAACTCATTTCATAATAGAAAAAGAAAAAATAACTCGTTAACCTCAATCAAAACTCCAGGTCTAAATTGAAGTCAGCATCAATCCATCGCCTGCATTCCTAATATCTGACTCTACTCCGAACATTCGGTACCGTAGGTGTAGTTAAAACGGCGCAACTCAACCAATCAGTACCATCCCGAAAGCTGACCTTGAGTCACTCCTCCCCTACCAAACACCCACCCCAGCACGCAACAACTCGTCTAAAACCACCAATCGAGTCACCCTCCCCCCTTTTCCAGCAGAATATGCTTGTTTCCGCCTTCGCCAATGCGTTTGTGCGTCATACTGGAGGTTATCCGACGAGGACTGCGCAAAAACAGTTTCTTCAGGGAAGATACTGGGACGGTGCGCTACACTGCCTCGTTGCCTGAAGGACCGCTTACGCGGGGTTCTCGGCAGGCAGTGAGAGGTTAGGTATGTATGATTATTTGGAGACGAGGCGGGTGGTGGGCGGATGCATGTAAGCAGGACTTGGACTTTTCTTGGATGAGAGGAGGAGGGGGTTTGTGTATATATATCATTCGATCTCGCATTTGTGATACACCTTTTTTTACACAAAGGGTTCTTGAGAAGGACTTTATATTTTATTGTACAACGAGTTACTTTGTACCAAGTATATTCATCCCCCCCATCAAAATCACTACATCAAACTCATCAAACTCATCAAACTCACACACACCCACCCTCTCTCACACAAACCTAAGCATGACATCCACCACCACCACCACCCGCCCCTCCTTCACGAGCAAACCACCATCCCTCTACACCACATACTCCAACTCCACAATCTCAACCCAAAAATCACTCCTCTCCCCATCAAAATCAGAATCAAAATCGAAAACTAAGAAATCCCTCTGGTATAAGACGAAATCGGTGCTCGCGTCGATAGGCGAGCCGCCGACTGCGTCGTACGATAGGAAACAGGCTGCGCTGGGGAGGACGACGATGTATCATGGGAGGGGTGGGAGGNTTGGATACCCGTTATATGACCGCGTGGTTAAGGGAAGGCTGTAGCCTGCCTTTTTTGAATGTTGGGTTGTGGGAAAAGCGATGTGGAGGTTCTTGGGAGTTCTTTTGGAGTGTTTATCGGGATTGAGAATGGGGAAAGGATGTTTCTGGGAGATATTTCTTGGTTACAATACTTGTATGGGAAATAAAAAAGGTGTTCCTTGTAATCTCAAGTGGCCATGGTGGCTTGTCTTGAACTATGCTGTTGGAGGTAGAAAAGAGTTAGAAGTCTCTAGCTGAAGTTTTTTCATCCCCTTTCACATAATCACATTTCCTCTCCGTCACCACGAGCTTCAAGGTCTCTTTCACATATACAACCTGTATCCATAAAGTGATTACGAAACTTTCAGCAGGCTACAGCGGCTACGAAGAGTTCCTTTCGGAAGGTATCATATCATATATTCTACCAATTTCAAACACTGATTGTCAGCAATACAAACAAACTCAGGACTTCACTTTGTTTCCAGTTTCCAGAAATGAACATTTTCAGAGTCGCTAGCGATATCTGAGTATCGTGTTCAATTCAGTAAATCATAGGAAACATAACTGGATTCTCACAGCCGAGTTTCGTAAACTAACAAGATAACAACCACCCACCAAATCTACCGAGTAGAGACCTATTAGTGGCACCCTTCAACTCCCTATTTCATTTTCCGTCGTTATAAACTGTAACCTATTTAGATCATTCAGTAATTGAGGATGTACGTGTGTGGTATGTTATTAGGAAGTCTTACAAACCGAAGAGAAAGTGGAGCCCTGGACACGCTTACACGTCCAACTTGCTTCTAGAAGGGAACAATAGCCTATACTGAACTGGTAGGAAATGAAGATTATTAAGACAGAAATCTTGCAGTTGGAACATCTTTTTTGCTGATATAACTACGAGTAACGTGATTTGATTGGTTTGGTGTTCGCTTAGCAGGAGAGCCACCCCCATTGCCACCACCCAAAGCCCAACACCCCTTACAGTAAAACAGCTAGCCACATTGTTTCTGGATCACACCAGGAACAACTACTCTAGACTAATGTTTTGCCTTGCAAAGGAGACCACGTTTACTAACGCGCTATTTCGATGGTGCGCTGCGGGATTTGTTTACTTTGCATGCTGGGAAAGTGCTTGTTTTTGGTCTTGATGTGTGGAGGGGTTGCATGAGTGGGTTGTCATAATTGGAGTACTCGCTTTCACTGAAGACCCGAGAGAAAATGAATCATGTTCTCATATGGAAAAAGAAGAGGGCACTTGAATTTGCTTTGAGGTTCGAGTTGTTGGTAACCAGGTATGGCATTTCTGTCAATTTTATTTCGTAATATACACCCTCGATTCATGGGAAATCTCACAGGAACGGCTTTACCTGCTCCTCACTCCACTCCCACCACTTCTCTCCATTCCCAGTTCCCCCTTCAGCCACCGACTTCGAAGCCTCAAGCATATCCGCTCTAATAGGCAACAATCGACCCCAAGGTCCAACTAAAACCCAAATTAGCAATCCCTCCCCATCATCATACTCAGAAGAAAGACTCACCCCATTCACCCGAATTCTCCAGCGAAATCTTATCCGACAAACCAGCAAACAACTCAGTATAAGCCCCATAAATAACTTCATACGTAATCAGCCCCGTAAAAGCCTGCTGAACACAACTCTGGTTTCTATAAAGATCGCTCTTCAGCGCCCCAGGATTCAACGCAATACTGACGACCCCATCCTTCTTGAACCGCTTGGCGAATTCGGTGGAGTGGAGGTAATTCCCTGCTTTGCTGATGGCGTATTTCTCGGGATTGCTTTTCTCGCGGTTGTAATCGAGGTTATCCATTTCTACTCCTCCAATAGGCGATCCGAGTTCCGCACCAGCGGAGGAGACCCAAACTACACGAACAGAGCCGGATGGTTCTGAGGTCGCGGTGGAGACCAGAATGGGGGTTAGGAGCTTGGTGAAGAGGAAGGTACCGAGACAGTTGACTCCGAGCTGTAATTCGTAGCCTTGAGCGGATTTTGATCCGGCGGGTGGGTCCATGATGCCGGCGTTGTTGAAGAGGATGTGGAGTTTCTGTTCCTTGGAGAGGAACTCGGTTGCTGAAGCTTTGATGGTGCTGAGATCAGCCAAGTCGAGGGGAAGGAAGACTAATTGTCCTTTGGATTCTGGATGCTTGGCTTGGATGTCCTCGATTGCTTTAAGGGCCTTGTCTTTTGAGCGGGCGGCGATGTAGATTTTTGCCGCTTTGGAGTAAAGAAGTTGTGCTAGTTCCTTGCCGATTCCGGTGTTGGAACCTGTTACGATATATACCTATTATGTTGGTCAGCAAACTTATGTACATCATATATATTATAGGAAAGTAAGAAATGTCAGGTGAAGTGATCGAAGATAAGAAACACTGACTTTTCCAGCAAGAGAGCCATCTGGGATGTCTGTCTCGGTAAAGTCGGGCTTAGGAGGCCAAAATTGACTAATAGTATTCCAACTCATTTTGCTTGCTCGTTGTACTAATGTGGTAAAGGTTATGGGATAAAAGTTATGGGTATCAGATCGAAGTGCGAGTCGATATGAAGAGGTATTTATATGATATGAAGATACTGTATGAAACCGTTACCATGAAACTCCCTGGCGCAGATGTGGAGATGGCCAAGCGACAGCGCAGAGGAAGAACGTAGGTACCGACTTTAAACCGGGGTGGGAGTAACTTTACCTCCGCTCTCCACTCGCTGGTCGTACGACGCGTATCTAGGAGGGTAAAATCCGACCGTCCGAGATTTCGAGTACGTAGAAGTTATTTTGGCAGCTTTTTAAGACCGCTGTAAATGAAGCAAGTGGCTTTGAATCTGGTATTCTATAAACCACATACGACTGGCAAAGCGGTAAGCTGACTTGACGACCCTATGTGGTAACCATTTATAATAATAGCGCATAAAAGAGAATTTTAAGCTTTGGCCCAGTAGAGTTTCCGTCTCAACGAGTCAACCAGAAAAATACACTCTTAACGCATGTCTTCCATGAAACTATATCTCCACGTATCAACCTCCTTCTAATAGTTAGTGCGCTTCCCTCGGCGCTATCGCTTGAGGTCAGGGAAAGCAAGTGTCCGCGGAAAGCAAGTGTCCGAGTTAGAAGGAGTTTCTTCGGAATATTAAATTAACTAGTAACTATACTAAAAAAATATATATATATATAACTAATACCTAATCTAATTATACCCTTACGCGAATAAAGTCGGCATTTGCTTTAATTAAGTCTAGCGATTTATAACTCTCCTAATTAGACGAATAAGGATCGTTATTTATATCCTCCTCCTCTATACCCTTTAAACTAGGACAAGGTATAGCGGGGTCTATTACAGGGTATTCTGTCTGTATAACTACCTTATCGTCGTCTTTAGGAACAGCCGTTAATTAAGCCTTGTACTCTTATACCTAGTAGAATAGAGTAAAGTAGTATTCTAGTTAAAGAGATACCTTGTCCGCCTCGGTAGGGTCTTTCTCAGGGTCTCGAATATAGCTCTAATCTAATATATACTCTCTAAGGAATAGAGCTTAAATTACCGTCAGATGTACTATTTAACGTAACTGCTCTCTTTTATACCTATAAGCATTAATACCCCTTTAATTAAGATCCTTTTTAGCCTTACTAATTACGCTAGCAAGTAACCTCTCCGCCCTCTATAATATCGCGACTTTCTCTTATTATACCCGATCTATAATTATAGCTCGAGCCTCCTTAATATTAACCGCGCCCCCTTTATATATACTCTACTACAATATCTTCTTCCGCTTTTAATTATCCTTTAACTTTATCTATATTATCTCTAGTTTGACTCTTGTAAGATAAGCTCTATAAAGCTTAATTTCAGTATCTTTTATAGTAGTTTTAAATAGCTAGATAGAGGGGTCGGAGAATTAGGTTAGATCGCAATTACCTAGGTAGTAGAGGTTTACAGTAGTATAATATATCTTCTCTAGATAAGAAGGTAGATTTAGTAGTAACTCCTAGTCGCTATTATCTAGGTATAATCTCTTCTTATTATATTTGCGTATTTTCTTTTATATCGCTTTCTAACTTAAAGGATATATACTAGCGTTCTTCTATATGTTACAGATCGTCTAGGGCTTTATAGTCTCCTCTTAAATCTATTAAAGATCGTGAAGTAATAAGGAGATAGTATACTTAAAGTCTAGACTATAGAACGCTCAAGAGATTACCTTTTTATAATAGTACTTCTATAGCCTAAAAATACTAACGTTAAGAGGCTATAGGATATATATTAAATATAAAGAGAAGTAGAAGAGTATAATATTATTCTTATACACCTTAATTTAAAACTCCCTTAAATAATAAGACTCGTACCTATTAAGTAGGAGTATTCGCTATAGTTTATTTAGTCCTACGCCTAACTCCTTAATTAAATAATTAAGGTATTCTATAATAATATAGTTATTAATATACCTAGAATCTAAACAGTTAATAGTTTCTATACCTTTAAGTTCTAGAGAAATCTAATTCTCTATAATTTTAGCGCCTAGCGCTATAATAAATAGAGAAGGTAGTTATCTCCTATCTATATAAATTATCTTAATTATAGTAACTAACTTTCTATTCTTAGAATTCAAAGTATATAACTCTTTTATAGATAAAGGAACTATAACACTCTTACTTCCTATATAACTAACGCGTACTCTAGACTTATCTATATTTATAATATATTTTAGCTTAGAGATACTATACTTTTATAGCTCGGCTTAGTATTCTAGGAACTACTTCTATATATCCTACTTACTATATAGTTTAAGCCTCTTATATATAATTAGTTTAGTCTTAATTATATATAGGTTCTAGTTTTATTTTATCTACTTATAAAACTAGTAACAAGAGGGGTTAGGTTTATTCTATAGTTGTCGAAGGTATATAATTATATTAAATACTATATTATAAGTCGCTCCTAGACCTTATTCCTACTAGTTATAATAGTACTAACGGATAGCCTCTTCTTATACGATTATTAGGATCTTATTATTACTACCGTAGGAGTTATATACGCCGTCCTTATTTAGCCTCCTCTAGTATATCCTTATTATAGCCTTTCGGACAGAATCCTCCTTAATATAATATATATACCCTAAAACTCTAGGACTATTATCTTTTCCCTTTTAGAGGTACTAATTAATTATATTATAGAGGTTATAAGTATATTTGTCTTACGTACGGCTATGGCTAATTAGATTAATAAACTATAATTAGTATATAGAATTATAGATAGATTTAAGTAGTAGAGAAGAATATATAATTTACTAAAGATATAAAAAAGTATATTACCTAAAGACGTATATTAGTAATAAACTTAAGATATAATTTATATAGGAGATACAACTATAGAAGATCTATAGGATATCGGACACTTACTTTCCGCGGACACTTACTTTCCCTGACCTTAAGCGATAGCGCCGAGGGAAGCGCACTAACTATTATAGTACGGGATACCCAAAGTGAACTATACTAAACCCGACTTTCGACCCTTAGTTAGAAAGGGTTTTAGATTAGCGATATAAACTATACTTTTAATAGCTTTATAGACTAATTAGACTAAAAGAATAAGAATGCACTTACTAGAATTTTTATATAAGCCTTAGCTAAGTGTTATTACAAGGGGGTTAAAAAATTTCTCAAAAAAATTGAGACTGCCAAGCCTTTTAGTATATTTGAGCCCCACTTTTTATATAATTTTTATTAATTAAAGCTAGCAAGTGCGTTTTGTTTGTCTAATTAGGGCGCATCTTTTGCTCTATTAAATATAGTTATAGAGTGTGGTTATAATAAGTTATTAATTAAGTCCTTATATTATAGACAATATTTTCGCTCCTTCGGAAAGCTCTCGTATAAGCCTCGCATCGGCCTTATCGGACAAAAGTAAACCACACCAAAATCGATACTACTATATTTGATCGTAGAGAACTAGTTAATATTAATAGTTAAGCCCTAATTATTAATAGGTATATAGGGTATTTAGACTAAGAGAAAGAGAATGCACTTACTAGAATCTCTATATAGCCCTTAGTTAAGCCGTATTAGGAAAAGTGGGGCGGCGTCAAAAAATTGAGACAAACGCCAAGACTCGGCAAATGTGAGCCCCACATTTTATATAAATTTATTAAATTGAAGCTAGTAAGTGCGTTTTGTTCAGCTAATTCAGGCGCATCTTCTCGTCAATTCAAATAATTATTAAGTGTTGTTGTTGTTGTGGTGTTGTAGGTAGAAGCGTGGTTTTGGTCAAATATGGTTTTGGTGTGGTTCACTTTGGGTGTCCCGTACTGTAGTTCACATCTCAGCTGATTTCATGCCATCAATTTGTATGTGTATAGAACCCTATATGTGTAAAGTCCTAGCACAATTGATTTTCCAGGCCCATAAAATCCCCACTATGTCTCCGGCATTGGTGATTCCTCTGCTGACACTTGCATTTCCTGGCTTGTGCATAAGCTTTGAACCACTGTTTATTTTCACTAAGGAAGCCTTGGCTAGTTCTTCTAGAAACAACCGTAGCTAACAATTAGTAACTCGTGACCAAGATTGATGTTGGCTATAGCTGGTTGAAATTTATAGTTTCATTTGCATACCAGAAAAACATGATCTATCACATCTAGAATGGTATGAGTAGGCACGTTTGTTAACGGGTCTTTCGTGATAGCTTCGTAGTCTTGAGTGATATTTGAGAAAAACTATAAAATTACCTGTGAAGATAGAGGCTGCTTGAAAGTAGTTAGAAACAACAAAAAGCAATTAACAAATTATTCCACAATTCAATGCTCGGTCGAGATATTCAAATTTTGGTTCGTCCGTGCCACTTATTTGATCACTTTGTATTTGCATTTGAATTTGAGGCTATTCCCACATACTCCTTATCCAGCCGTTACATTCCGCATTTGAGGTGTTTTTACAAACGTATTATATGTAGATGACCATACCTTAGCTGAGATTCATAAAAACCCATCTATTTTCAACTTCTTCAACATTGTACTGTACTTTCCACCATAAATCTTACTATCACTGCCACGGCTATTATACAAATCCAGGACGGAAAGAAAAAATCTACTACACATAGTCAGCACACCAGAGCAGATAATAGCTGAGGCTTTAGCGAGAACATATCATAACTAAGCAAGAAACCCTCGAATTAAATAAAATGAGCGAGATAAATGTAGAATAATATATACATCTTACAAAAGCCAAAACACGACAACTTATACCGTACCTCACTCTTCAGCAAATCATATAGAGCGCCAGAATGGACTCCCCATATGAAACTGTGTTCCGTTACTAGTAAAAGAGGCTGATTCGCAAGATGCGTTTGTGCACAGGCTAGATGGACCAAATACAGTCGCTTTGGATGATCTACCACAACTAAGACGCAGTCTTGATCTCGCGCTCAAGAGCATATACATGTTCCAAGTGGGCTGAACTTTGAGAGGTTCTATTAATAGCTGCCATAAGTCAGTGTATCAAATTTGCCCTTTCTATAGATCTTAATACTGTTATCGTATAGGCATCGCGTTATAGCTAGAAGCCTCTACTTTTGTTCTATCCTACTGCCCACTATAATCAGACGTGTGTCTACAGACCCAAATAGTGTTAATGACCGTGTGATTATGCTCTCACGTTATTACAAGCTAGTAAGTATATTCACGTCCGTAATTCCGAGTTGAAATTTTCTCTAACTAATCCCTAGAATATAAAGTCCTTCTAATCGTTATTCCTTTTAGAACCTAATACAACTACCTCTCTACGAACCTAAGAACTCGAATAATACTAAATATTAAATATAAACTTATACTTAATTATATATAAATTCGTAATAAAAAACGTATAAATAACCCCTCTCTTCAACTTCTAGATATAATTACATTATATTAATACAAGTTATCTATAACAATAAAACCCGGTAGCTAAACCCTTCTAAAAAAAAACAAGAATATATTACAACCCCGAAAAAGTTATATACAAAATCACGTGCTCACCTCTTTCTAAAAATGCCCCAATCCCGTCACAGCCAACAAATTAACCAGCCATACAGCCGACACTCAGCACAAACAATCATCTTCCCTATAAACATTCAAGCCCCAAAACACATAACAACCAACCCCCCTCAATTCCTCCTCTCCCAGCACCTCCTACAAAAATCCAAGCAAAAACGTGACCCAAAACCACCTACCCATCAAGGTACCCACCCAACCCAACTAACCCTCCAGGTACTTCCATACAAACCATTAAATACCCCTTCTCTTCCCCATTCCATCCATCCCTTTCCATTCCCTCCCCTTTCCATTCCATTTACAAAACGGACGATCCGGGAGTCAAATTTGATTTACCTGCTCAAACCCGATCAATCCCCAAAGGAACAAAAAACTTGCTCAAACGGAGCTATTCTTGGCGTGGGGGGGTGTTTATAAGAACCGCGTCGTATCTGAAGAGAGGAGATTTTTTATTTTATTGATACTTTGGTTTATTTTGGATGGATTGATGGATTGAGTATATGGGTATTGAAAGAAGAGAAAATCGACAACGAAAAAGAATTGAGATCAACAGAGATTCTCTCGAGAAAGTTCAAGATCTCAACCCTGAATAAGCGAATTCACAACCAACCTCACAACATCAAACCAGAACCTCATCAAAATGCCTTCAAACCACGACTCTCCAATCTCAGACAGAATCCCCAACAATCATCTCAACACACAAAAAGAAACTCATCAATCCGCCCCAACAACCCCAGAATCCCCAGGTTTCTCAGAACAAGAAACCATCCCATCTCACCAACAAAACCTACACAAAACCCCCCAAAACCATCAGGAGAAAAGGCCCTTCCCCCTATTCTCCCTCCCCCCCGAGCTCCGCCATAAAATATACGGGTACTACATCGCTTCCCTACCGGATTTCAATCCCAGTACTTTCCTCGCTTTACTCGAACCATCACTCAACGATATCAACAAACCAAATTCACACACCTCCCTCAGTCCTCCTCCAAAACCAGCCTCTCAACCCCTATTGACACCATCATCACCATCACAACAACCCCACCCCCACCCTCAAACCCCCCTCCACCACACCTCCCACCGCACCTCCACCGACATCCCCCTTTTCACGCTCTACACNCACTTTATCCACTACCCTTTCCCCTACACACCTCTCCCTCATACGTCGTATAAAAATCGTTCTATCCACCACGTCTCCGTGTCGGGACTGGGTTTTCCTCGTGTTGTCCACGTTTCCGGGGGTTGAAGCTTTGGAGTTTTGTTTTGAGACTGAGAAGGATGGTTTTGAGGAGGATGGGGATGGTAGAGATGAGAGAAGAAGAGGGGAAAGAAGAGAGATAGGAAAATGGGATGAGGGGTGGTGGAGTTGTGTAAGGGATGCGGTTAGGGAGGGGGTGTGTTGTGAGTGTTTTAGTGGAGAAGGACGGGTAAAGGGAAGGGGGAGAAGGAAGGGGGGAGTGCTGCTTAGTGTTCGATGGGGGGATGTTGTTGGGAGGGAGAGGGTCGGTGGGGTGGGGAAGTGAGGAAATTAATTAGAAAGGCCAGGATGGATTGAAAGAGTGAGTGTACAAGTAAGAGTGGGTTGGGGGTGAAAAGGCGTTCTTGGTTGAGGGCTTGAATAATGGTGAGAGCGCTGGCGCGACTTACTACAGTAGATTCAAATTGAGAATATGAATCCAAGAAAAAAACTGAATAATTAAGAGAACCGAAGAAGAGAGAATTCGTGATACTGTAGCATAAATTCCGTATTGTAAAAACAACAAGAACAAGCAGCAACAACGCTCATTGCAATGAAGAAAAGATAAACAATGCTATTTCGTACGACTAAAACTTTGCAAAAAGGAGAAGGAAAAGCCATGCCCCGGGTATCCCATTAATGCCTATTCCCTATGCCCCAGGCGACTCCAGGGTATCTAATTCTGCTCCACCATCCTACGTATGTATATTAACCCCCACGACCCACCAGAAAAGCCATCATCGCAAAATTCATGATTCATCATTATCATTATTCGTGCCTTCGACGAGAATGGCAACGTTGACGCAAGCTGCATATGCTTCCCGGACAGCGCATCCCATGCTAGATGATTGAACTTAGAATGTACTGTAAAATATAAGAATGAGAGAAGAAAAAACATACCATGTCTTCTCCATATCAGCAACAATCGCACTGAGACCCCAGTGACTACACCAAGCTCTTGCCAGAACTTCGTTGTCCGATACTCCAAAGGCTTCTATTACCAACACCGTCTCGGAATCATCCTCATCTTGTGCAGAAGACCCTAACCCGGACCCGGAACCGTTAGGTCCTACGCTACCTGCTCGATTATTCAACTTGCCCCAATCTTTGATGGTGAGAATTTCAGAAACCTTGACGGCTTTATAGACATAGTCGAAAAACAACGGATGAGGACCACGAGCGCAAGGACACGCGGAAATGAAGTTAACATCGTATGAAAGACGGAGCGGCCAAGAACGACCTTCAATTGCAAACTGGACGCATGCATCATAGATGAGTGGTCGTCCTTCTGCTTCAGCGTTGAGTGGATTCGATGAAATCTTTTTCAAAGATAATGTCTCAATACGAACATTATCTGAGACATCATCTGCATCAGGGAGTAAAAGTTGATACTCAGCGACAGGATATGTATCCGAAGGTGGACCAAGAGGATCAGAACGATCCATCATGGTTTTTATATCACTGATATTAAGAAATTGCTTAGGTCGACGTTGACGAATTCGAGCGATGCCCATGCGTGGCATGTCGGGTGCTGGTCGAACTGGCCCTACCCATCCAGCAATTTCTTGACAAGTGGGTGCTATAACTTTCCCCACAATTGTAGTACTGGACCAATATGTTGTTCCCTTATACTGAAAGCCGCTATTTGGATGCATATGCGTTAGAGCTGCTAACGAATTTGCTGAGACATCGTCGTCACAATCGATGAGTGAGTTCATAATTAGCCAGGGCATTGTAACTCCTGGTAGTATCATCCCTGTGAAATAGGTCATTGTATCTGAACTTCGATCCTCCAAGCGGATTGCATCAGGATTTCTTTCTTTAAGCACTTCGTCGACTCGTGCGAGATTCGGCCATTTCATAGCTCTAGCAAACTTACGTAGAGTCTTGACCTGAGGTTTCTTGGCTTTCAGTCGAAATTTGACTGGTTTGTAATGTTAGAACGGGGAAAAGGACTTTCAACTGGTAAACCTACTCTGTTCTGGGTCACTTCCTGTCTCAAACTTCTCAATACTCATACACTCTCTCCATTTTCTTGCCAGGGCCAAGCTCCAAGCAATACATGGTGGCAATTGATTGAGTAGCTGTTCCTTTGCCGCCTCTGTGTGGTTTTTTGAGTGTATGCGAAGGTCCAGTTCTATGCTAAGCAGAAGCTGGTAAAAGAATATCTTGTACCGCCCATGATCTGTGTAGGCAGCACTGGCAAAGAATTTGGCGACAACTTGATTTTCCGGTTTGCTAAAATCGATCCAATCACGCCGTGAGAGAACTGTAATCAGATCCGCGATTTGCTTTTCCATAGCTTTGTGTGGATTCAGGAATTTGTCGGGATCTTTCAGAAACTTTTTGTAGAGGTTGGAGTACATCAGATCCTCATAGTCCTCCTCAAATCCTCCCTCCAAATATATCAAGCGCTCCAGAATTGTCTTCAATTCTGCCTCCCGTGGCCTCATGTTTGGTTCCCTGAGCTCTATAGGTGGACTTGGATTTCCAGAAAGTCCAACCCAATGATTTAATGTTCTTGTTCCTGGCCTGGTGCCATAGCAGAATGAAAGACTAGGTTGCTCCAGCGTTTCCCAAGGATATAAGGGCGGGTCTGGACCTTGAAGCCGAAAAGACCAGGCTGTATATGCCGCATGGAAGGGTGTCGCGCGATCGTTGCCCGCCCTTCCATTCCCTTCGCATGTGGCATACAGGCTGTAGTATTCGTCCGAAGCATGAGGAATTGGTCGTCGAACTCCTTTGAACACCGGCACGCCATTCGCAATCAGCTCCATCGCCTTCCCCTGTGACATATTTCCATTTGGTGCGAGCCCGTCGGGCGGCCATACTGTCAAGGCGAGGGGCTGTGGTGACCCAGAGTCGTAGCTGGAGATGGATTTACGGCGATCATCTTTGGTGGACTTCGGTGTCTCGCTATGCGATCGCGGGGAGCGTCGTTTCGATCGTTTCGAGCGACTGGTACCACTGGTCGATGGTCGTGAGTTCTTGTGGTCTCTGTCTCTCTCGCGCTACCAGGTGCAGGTTAGCGCATGTGAAGCTGAGGGTGAGGACATAGGTATAAGTACACTTTTGGAGTCCTGGGAAGCTCCCTCCGAGGTGCTACGACTCCTAAATAGGCTCAACAACTTCTTCTTAGCTTCGCTCATGATCGCATGTCCTTTGGACTGGTCGTCTCCCTGGCGCGCGTTGGGCGTAGTGGGCTGGTGGGTTCGTGTTTACTGTATTGTGCTCGGGTGTCTCATGATTGTTAGCCGACGAGCAGTAGATGACCCCTCGGCGGGGTGGTGGCGCCAATAACAATAGCTGTCGATGACAGCGGCACGTCGGATTTGCGTGAAAACTTCAATGATGTCAGTTTCCGGTTCGTGGCAGATCCAGGCGGTTTGATGTGTATACTTTCCATCATGCCTTGCGATGAACCACAATCTGTCTGGCTGATATTATAGTGCTGAAGCTGTGCAGGGAAACGCTGTAGACAGGGTACGCTGCGCCAGGTTGGTTGTGAGGAGCAGCTTCTTGGCAGTAGCACGTGTAAAATTGTAATTCCATAAATAACTCCTTACAATGTCTATCTAGGTCTGGATATCTAGATATTTATCAATACTTCGATTGATATTAGAATCTTCGGAATAAGTAATGAAGTCTATCAACTCAAGCAGAAAGGAGAATCACGGAAAATAAGCGAGGGGTTACAGTATCAAACAAAACCTCTGAATCAAGAAATAACTAACAGCAACTATAGTCATTTCTAAGACTGATTGCTTACTGATACTCAGAAACCCCAACAGAGAAGATGGCCCTCCCGCTTTTCATATAAGCCTGCTACTTATTCCGCTATCCAATATAGTAATAGGAGGGTTTGGCTTCTGCCAACAGCTAGCTCCCTTGAGCTTACTCGCGGAGTTATTTTGAAGTCACATATCAAAACAAACAAAGGACCCCATGGCGAAGTCAGCTCTATTATCACAATACTCAATAAAAAACTGAAAGTCATTCTCCTCGACAGTGAAATGATGAAATCTGCAACTCTTACAAAAAGGCAGTCTCCCACTAGAAATCATGTCTCCCCAGGTTTACCACAAGACAATACATTGCGCACAGGATCGGCCTGACTATTAATCTGAAAGCTTTTGCTAATAGACGAATTGGGGCGCATTACTGCGAATGTGATACACAAGAATACATCAAGCAGCTCTTGCATGTCCCTATACTTCGTTCTCATTTTGTGTATTGTCAAGGTAGTTCACCGTCGAAACTTGCGGTACTGTCGAATTTGGAAGGAACATACGTAGCTTTTCTCTACAATTGAGTCCTGGTTGCTCAGGTAGCGCTCTGGTTTTATTGTGACTGCGGTACCGAATCCCAAAGCAGTGCCAGTACCAAAATAGAGCCCCCATCACCCGTGGTTCTGGGGAAGAAAGATCTCCATGCACAAACAGGACTAGTGCAATTGTCGTTAATCCCCCAGCTCATTGTCATATAAGAGAGCTATCTATAGTCTCGCATTAATTCCGCATTCCTGCTTTTGACAGCTGACTTTCACGTTATTGTCGTATGTCGTGTTGCTGTATAAAGGTAGTTTAGAAACCAGTAGTGTTTTGTATGAGTGAGTAACACATTTTTGCAACAAGCTCGGTTATTTGTCTTGAGGGAATTGTGGACTCCCGGACGATTAATTCATAATTCGTGAAGCTTGGGAAGCTGAGCTGTATTCAAGCTACGATGTCTCGAAGATTTATCTTCAACCCAAGCAAGCATTAGCACGGCAGCTCCGGTTATTCGAGACTTTACGAGTATAAATATCGAATGACGCTTTCTTGACTTTATCTAAGAAGGAGCTGGCTACTTACTTTAAGGGAATACTACTACAGTAACGTAAGCGAAGAGAGCGATATCAATACCACAAGCCCCTCATTTTTCTAAACCCTTCAATGCGAAATAAGAAAATCAGATCATTCACATTTATGTTCTCTTCTCATCATCTTCCTTGCTCATCACTCCTTTGCAATCACCACCTAGTAAGTATCAAGATACGAGGCAGTGGTTCGGTAAACTTGCACACGGTACACCTCAAACCAGAACCATCTTCAGTGGCTCCGCGTTGCTAGTCTTGCTGTCAAACTCTTATCTACTGTCGAAAAAACGGTGTTCGTTTTCTTAATGAAGTAGGGAAAGGTGATAGAGCGTTTTTGCAGATTCTGGTAAAGATTTCTCGGTGGATTTGGAAAGAGCTAGGTTTTTCTGGTCAATCCTCCCAGCAGCAGGCGCCTCTTTTGGCGAATTCACTGAACCATTCTGGAGGGTCTCTGATTGAGTGTTTGCTGTTGGTTGTCTATAAATAATATTCTTGGCTTCATTGGATGAGATTTTGGTTTAGATGGGTTTCACTTTTGATTCTTGAAGGTGTGGATGAGCTGTAGTTTGTTGCATGGTTGTATATTTTATTTGTTGATATGTTACTTATCTTTAGAGAGGTATGGAGTCCTTCTTTTGATACTCTGATGAATGGATATCTAGTTGTGGGTTTTTCTAGTGGATAGTTCATCGAAATTCTATTTGGACCTATGTTTTTCCTTACTTGAACAAGTACTTTATCAGTAATATCATCATACCAGCGTTCAAGCCTACAAATACTAGTGGGCATATGTCCGTTCCCGCATTGAACCATAGACAAAAATGAAGAAGACAGATACAAGGTATCGCCTCATGGCTGTCGTCGAAAAGTCCAACTTACTGTAAAGGACTTGCGACTTTATCATTCCAAAAACGATGATTTTCACAGCGATACAGCGAAGAACGATTTAACTGCAAACAGAATATACTGATGATCCGCAACTCGTATCAGCTGAGCTCTCTTTTACCCTCATTCAAGGGCCCCCGGGGATTGGAAAAACTTCTCTTATTACCAAAATGGCAATATGCCAGAAAGAGCTCGGTTGCAAAGTTCTAGCCTTAGGACCAACGCATCAGGCAAAGCCTTGAGAGAGTTGGTTCTACGCAGAGGAGGGGATGGTAAGGATGTGCACGTCACACAAAAGGCATCTCTTCAGACCTCGACTCACTCGACTGACTCGACTGCTGTAACATTTTGACATGAAGGACTAGTCAACATCTGCCTAAAATAAATCAAGATAATCTAGATGACTCTACCTCATAACGTTTTTCCACTCATTTATTCTCGAAAGATTTCTTACTGTCGAATCTAAGATGCACGTTCATTCTACCGTATTTGAGGAGTTATAATTGCGTTCCTTGGGTCTACATTTTTAGTATGCGAGCACTCTCAGTATGAGAATCTTGGGGGAAACCATCTTGTGGCGCGAAGAGACTAGATTGGTATCCGAAGAAACAGTGTCAATGGCCAGTCCCGGTCTAGTGTTGCGGAGAGCCGATGGCGGGACTTCGAGGAATAGGTTTTTATATAAGTTGGAGAACCTGTCAGTGGGACAAGGAAGTGGGTTGAGATATGAATACCCCGCGTGGAGTGTGATTGAGTTTATTGACTAAGAAGCAGCTATTCAGCTATCTATAAATACTCTTCGTATCTGGGTACGTCGAGATGTTAAAACCCAAACCTTAGTTTTAGAATATCCCGATCTACTTCTCCTTCGATGCCTCATCTTCTAACAATCATAGAGTTGCAAATATCGATACTACTTTGAGTCTTGTGGGGCCCCTCCATTACCTTCAGGATGCGTGAACTTGTATTTCCAGGCATTTAGCTGAACAATTATGTATCGATCAAATGCTCTTGCTCCAAAGAGAACCAGCAAGATGACAAAAACATTAGGAGCCGAGATTCAGATACAGCTCAGAAGAAACCCCACCACATCTCACAACTAAAGAGAAATTTCCGAGAACCCATGCATGATACTTTACAAGAAGTATCAAGCCTACTTCCTCATAAACCACACAAATAATGACTCTGACGAAGTCTCCATCGCGGTGCGCCGCATGATCGTGGACTTCGACTTTGTTATATAATGGTCCTCAGATTCGTGCTCAATTACCGCACCTGACCCATGGAGACACAAAAAGATCAAGATTGAGAACTCGAGGTCTTAGGGCCCATGCTACTTAATGCGTAGATGTTGTCTTTTGAGAATGCAAGCAGGTAATAGCCAGGGAGGCACCGTCTCAACTAGAAGATACCATTACTCTCTCAGAATTCTCCTTGAGAGTTTGTTTGCTGTCGAAACTCTTCTTGTTGTCGAAGTGGAAAAATTCGTTCGATCTTAGTGACTGAGGAGGACGAAGCAAGAGGATAATGAGCAGAATGTGAAGATTTAATAGAAAGGAATTTCAGCTGTGGGGTTAAAGATTCTGGGCAATGGATTATCTGCGATTGATGCTCTACCTCTTCAACGTTCATCAGACGCCGCTCTGCTGTGGGTAATTCTCTGGCACACTTTGGGGGGTTTTTATGGCAAGTCTTTCTGAAGCACCTAATCATCAAGGGACCTGGCCTTCTCAAGAGGAAACGACCGAAGTCACGCGGCACTAATCAAACAAGCGATTTAATACTGTAATATTTGGCATCTCACCGTCTTGCTTTTCTCTAAATACAAAAGTTCCTCGCTTAGAGGCCAGAGTTAGAAAGAAAATAAACACCCAAAATCAAACACCGATTAGAAATTAAGACCAACACCATCCCTATAGTATTCTTCCCTTTCATACCCCACAAAATATTCATAACACCAAACACCCAATGTTCACCTTAATACCTAAGCGGTGGCGGCGACATATTTCCCTGCGAAAGATGCGGCGAAACCGGACTCGGTGATCCATACCCCATACCAGACGCATGGCTCTTCATTCCCTCCGCACCACTATCCATTTCCACAGGCGCAATGTAGGGCGTAGGAGGCGCTTCTTGCATCCATTGTTCTACGTGTGCAGTTTGGCCCGAGAGAACACTTGCATGGTGATCATTATATCCATGTGAGGCGTACGAGGCATCTGAGGGATCAGGATTGTATGTTGAAGGTGGTGGAGGATGGGAGTTGGAACGACGACGGAGGAGGAAGATAATTAGTCCTATGAAGGAGAGGAGGACGAAGGAACCGCCTATCACTGCCCCTGCTATACCGCCTGGCGAGAGGGTTGCGGCTGAGGATGGGGAAGGAGATGAGGAGGTGATCGGTAAGTTATTGGGTGATATTGGCGTTGTTGATGAAGTTGCCGATGTTGAAGTTGGGGCTCCGGTTGAAGAGGCAGGTCCTCCGGATTTTGAGATGCTGGGTTGGATGTCAGAGTATGCTGCACAATTTGGGATCGGTTGATCGAGGGGACAAGATTCGTCCTGGCAGATGGAGTATAACTGTGGACCGAGGGACGGCATCACTTCTTTAGCCGGGGAACATCGAACATTGTATAAGACATTCATGGACTGAGATAGTGTCATCCTATCAACTTCTGAAAAACCGAAATGCGTACTGGCTTTTGTGAGCTGGTCGATGAAGTGTCCTACTTCGGTATTGTTAAGCTTCATGTATTTGTGAACGTAGGCGGGACTCAGAAATCTGCTTTCTGAAGATGGTAGTGGTTTCGGTTGTGTGCAACCGAATAATCGACTGAATGTAAATGTCCAATGGGACAATAAACGACTAAGGATTTGTCAGTTTGCTGACGAAAACAACAAAGAATGGTGATGTTCATACTATTGATTCGTATTATTTGCTAAGACAATACTATTTGCATTGCTATTCAGGAAGTTATTCAAGGGCTGTGTACCCCCACCATCCAACCAGTTAATCCCAACAGCAACATTATTAAGATTCGAAGAA
Source organism: Hymenoscyphus fraxineus (assembly GCA_900184765.1). Taxonomy (NCBI): domain Eukaryota; kingdom Fungi; phylum Ascomycota; class Leotiomycetes; order Helotiales; family Helotiaceae; genus Hymenoscyphus; species Hymenoscyphus fraxineus. Next base: position 2,577,781 of record LT855415.1, read on the forward strand.
GCCTTTGATCCGTCGAAATAAGATCCCAGATTCAAGTTCGTTCCTTGGAAAGTTCCCGGATTGAGGATTCCTGTGATGTCGCTTGTATTTGGAATTCCTGCACCTCCTCCCCATGCCATGGAAATGATTCCCTGCATCAACTTGTTCTGCGATTCCGTTGTGTTGCTTCCATAAAGCTTGACGGTGTAGTAATCGCATATTGTCGCATCCGCAGGTCTTTGTCCAAAGGTCGTCCCCAAGAGGAGAGCGAGCCCTATGAATAACATGGTGGATGCTATCTCAAGAAAGTCGCAGGAAATTCGAGTCAGGAGATCTTTGAACGAGACCACAGGGTCTGCCTTCTTTTGAGGGATTTAGTTGCAGAAGGACTATGAGTCCCGGGGAAGAGATGTATGTCATATTGCTTTTTGTCGGTGAGACCTATCAAATGGTACTTAGTTGGTTGGACGGTTGGTGGTGTCGCTTTGTGTGTGACAGCGCCCGAGGCGTGGGGCTGAGCGACTAGACCGCGTTACAATGCGTGCGAGACTTGGGAGTACAAAGCGGGTCATTAAATGAAGATATCACAAAGCAGAAGACGAAGAATCAAAGATTGTTGACGTAAGGAAAGGGGGTATATGAAGTTGATACCAAGTCCGTCATCTACTCGGCTGCAGCTTGATCAGCAACAGGAGGAATTCTTCAGCCTCTTGTGTTACCGTTCAACAAACCAAGATGTCATGATAAGAAAATCTCCGGGCTGTTTACACAGCAAGATGGCGATAGGTAGGAAAGACGATCCAGGTCCACAGCCACGAATTTTTGGTGCCACGGCTCACGCATGTACGGCTCGGACTTGAGTGGATATCGCCACTACTCCTCACGCTCCACGAATTAATCCTCACGTATTAATCCTCACGCATTTTATAGGGTATTCGTACCAAAGTTTAAATGAAGCTAGATTTTAAACGGAAGCTAGTTTAATTATTATTGAAAGCAATTAATTCTAGCTATTCTAGCTATTCTAGCCATTCCAGCCATTCCAGCCATTCTAGCCATTCTAGCCATTCTAGCCATTCTAGCCATTCCAGCCATTCCAGCCATTCTAGCCATTCCAGCCATTCTAGCTATTCCGGGATATACTAGTATAGTTAGATGGACTTGGGAGCATTGCTCGTAACAATAAAAGTGATTTTTGATAGTGTTGTTACGTTAATAGATAGATAATTAGTATTAGTTCCTTCTAGACTATAATAACAAGTTTATTACGTACCACGCCTTACTTAAATAGGTTATTCCCGGGGGTACGTAGCATGGCCTTATCCTAGGCTCAAATATCAATTTTTGTATAGCAGTATTAAGGATTTACTAAAGAGGCTTAGCGTTAGGGACAGAGCCTTACAGACTCTAGCTAGTTATTTTAATAGCGCACGATAATATACACGTAAAAACTAGTATTCTAAAGCAATTATAATTAATATAGCGATTTTCGACGTATCTACTAAGTCTAGGGCTAGTTAAATTAGTACCGGTATAGGAAGGCTATCTAGAATATATAGCTACTATACGAAGTACCTAGCGAAGGGAGGGCGATTAACGATCTATCTACTTAATAAGGAGTATATTCCTACCCTTTTAGACTATCTAGAACTACTTTTACTTATCTTTTTACTAACTTTTTATAACTAGGCTAGTATAAGACAATTTCTTATAAGGAGAGAAGAAATAAATAACGGGGACTTTATAAGTAAAGTTAAAGAGAATATAGCTTAAAGTAGTAGTAGCGATAATAATATCCTAGGTAGAGCGTAGATAGCTTTAATTTTTATTTTATAAGAATAGCCTTTAACTAAAACTTTAATTTATTATAAACACTTTGTAAATTATATAAGGATTAATACGTGAGGATTAATTCGTGGAGCGTGAGGAGTGGTAGCCTTATCCACTCAAGTCCGTTTCGTACGTAGGGCTAGAGACATTCAACAAAAGTCTGGAGAGTTCCGAGACATCTGGACCAAGACGGAGATTTGCAGCCAGTCTGATGATGGTTGATAAGATGGTTGATAGGATGGCTAATAGGTTGGTTGATAGGATGGTTGATATGATGGTTCAGGATCTATCGGTCTGTCAGATATACTTGGGTATTGCCATAATGAGGTCCAGATCTCACTTCTCTGGAGCAACTTTTGGTATCTAGAATACGATTCCAAGAATTCACCATTCCATTCCAGAGTGGAAAATGAGAGTCTGGAATGGTTGCTTCTGAGTGAGACAAGCATACACATATGACGCCGCATGTTCTGCGGACGCCCTCGAATCAGGAGTGATGTATTATAATTGAATATAGCAGAAATAAATGGTTGCGAGTTTACTGTATGCTGAGTTGACTTCAGCGGTGCTGCAAGGTCACGTGCCTGGATAAACCCCTTCCAGGGTTTCAGCTGGGTATTTACCACTCTACGTGTCAGAACGCAATCAAACATTTACATCTCATACCTCTCGGGGCCCAAAATCTTCGCAAACTGAGGGCATTAAATAAAGTCGAAGGTATTAGATCTCTATCATCTATGTACAGTCTATATGATGAATTTAGTGATAAGCCTCTACTACATCTTCCACATCTAGCTGAGCTCTTTTGTGTCAAGAGTTGGACTCTTTCCGTCAGAAGCTGCGGTACTCTCACGCGGTTGAACCTGAGAAACGACACCAATACGGTCCTCAATATCCTTTTGCCGTTTCGTCTCATCAACGGCTTTGAACAGAATATCCATATTTTCCAAGGAGACACCCCTTGTTTCGGGCAGAAATAGTGAGAAAACAAATGCGGCGGCATTGAAGGCTCCGAAGATCTAGATTGAGGGTTAGTCAAACTCAGGTAACTCTTTCCAAGAAATTTGCTTACCATCCAGGTCTTCCAGCCAATCTTTAAGACAATGATAGGAGTTTGTTTGGATACAACAAAGTTGCAAACCCAGATAAGCATAACGGAAATTGCCATTCCATAATCGCGGATTCTGGTTGGAAAGATTCTATGAAAGTCAGCACAATGTATTTGACATAAGCGAGATGGAAACTTACTCTCCCATATAAACCCAGTTGATTGGCCCCCAAGTTCCACTATAAAACGCAATATATATGTAAATGACAGCCATCTAGGAAATGTCAGTCAATTTTCCGGGTGTTGATATTGAAGCTCAAAGCCTACCATTGCTTTCCCGCTAGGGGTGTTATTGGTAGCCTGTCCAGGAATAGGAGGATGTGTTTTCAGGATAGCTCCAAGAGAGAAGAGCATGGCCGCCATTCCAAAACTTCCAACCAGCAACAATGTCTTTCTGTTGAATTTCTGAATGCCGACAGCCAGGAACGCGATTGTAACGACAACTTTGATGCAGGTAAACATTCCACTGGCAAATAGTGCCGCATTTTGGCCATTGAATCCAATTTGACGGAATACCGCTGGTCCATAGTACAAGAGTGCGGTCTGTCCCGACCAGATACTGAAAAATCCAATTCCAGATGCCCAAAAAAGTCGAATGAGGTTTCGGCTCTGGAAAAGCTCCTTGATGGAACGTCCTGAGGTAGCTTGGATCTCTTCATCGATTTGAGCATGAATCTCAGCCATTTCAGTCTTCAGGTCAATATCTTCAGAGGGAAGACCACGAAGATAACAGAGCGAGGTTTCTGCTTCTTCCCAGCGATCCTGCTTAGCCAGCCATCTGGGAGATTCAACAATCAAGAAGGACGAAACGAGGACGATGCCAGCAAGGATGATCTGGATACTCAATGGCGTTCTCCACTGCCCGCTAGTTGGCTTCATGTGGACGGAAACGCCATATGCCGTCCAATATGCAAGGAATCCTCCAGATACCAGGGACATTTCGAATAGTGACATGAGGAGCCCACGAAGCTCCTTGGGAGAGATTTCCGCAACATAGACGGGCGTCAAGTTACTAACCATTCCAACTCCAAATCCAGAAATTACACGACCTGCATACATCATGTCTAATTTTGGTGGCGGAGTGGCGGTTTGTAATATCCCTCCAAGCATCAGGAAAAACGCTGCAATACTCATCATGGGTTTCCGGCCAACCACACCAGATAAAAATGCTGGGAAAATGGCTCCAAAAAAGGCTCCTGCGTTCAAGAGGGCCACGATATTCGACGAGAGCTCTGCTGCCTTTGCTGGGTTTGTCGAGATACCAAATTCTGTCGAGAAACTACGCCGCTGTTAGAAAGCGATTCCACATAAACTTAGACAAGCCAACCTCCTAAGAGCAAGGACAGAACCTGCAACACCAGTATCATATCCAAACAAGAGCGAAGCAGTGCTAGCTGTCGCTGCCGCAGCCACAGCACCCTTGTGTTTCGACAATAAGGCGAAAGTTGACATTTTTGACATTCTTGCGATTTTCGATCCGCGAAGATCGCGAATGTGAAAAATGATAGATGTTAAACGTAAGTAACGAACCAACACAAGGAGAAAAGCTTTTTGGTCAGGTATAAACCTTTATTATTTAAGTTTCATCGCATGTTGGTACAATTACAGTCGAATATGAGATAGCGGACGTTGTGCCCTTCCTGGTTCTTAATGTAACGCAACATTAGACCCCGGACAACCGCTGCTGACACTTCAAGGGAAGGGTTCCGAGAATCTGCTCCCACTTACCTGCGTTATAACCCTGGACAGGGTTGCATCCATTCTCAATCATTTCTACTGGATGCTGGAACCACATTTATCCGAATCTGGCGCCACATGTGGAGCGACGTGTTTATGTATTCCTAGTTCTGGCCATTCAATAATGTTCTCTCGATTTTCAAATGGTTCCAAACATGCACACTAGTGCATACTATACCCCTACTATCGCCCTATTCCCCACTGGCCAAACACAGTACGGTTACGTTTCCTTTGCTTCTTTGGCGCCACACACAGCAGTTCCCAAGACGTTAGAATCTGCTGCACTGTAACTCGAAAATCCAAGCCTCAGATCAACCCGATTCAAGGACAATTTTAGCTACAAGCCGAATCTGTGAATCATGGCGCCCACAAGCGAAGAAAAGCCCCGCGAGTCGGATTTGCATGTCCTGATCGCTGGCGCGGGAATCGTGGGATTGACACTGGCTCAGGGATGCAAGAAACATGGTATCCCTTTCACCATTTTTGAGCGGGATGTAGATCGTATCTCGAAACCTCAAGGTTGGGCCTTGACACTGCACTGGTCGTTGAACTCGTTGAGGCGAACTATTGATGCAGATCTGGCCAAGGATCTTACAACTGTCAGTCTTTCCCAAATGATATTGATTATATCACTCGTACTCGCACTCATGCCATATGCCTTTAGGCCACTGTCGACCCTACTTTGAAATTAGATTCGGGCAATTTCCTCTTTCTGAATGCGGAAACGGGGGAAACTCGTTATAAGATCCCTCCTACCAAGGAAAGGCTTCGCCTTAATCGGCTGAAACTTCTCAATCTTCTATCCAAAGGCCTTGATATCCAATGGGGTAAAATTGCTACCTCCTTCAAGGACCTGCCAGATGGGACCGTTGAAGTTAATTTTCAAGATGGCTCCGTAGCCACAGGCTCCATGTTGATTGGGGCAGACGGTAATCATAGCAAAAGTTTGTCTTCCCCGGAAATCTCATGAGCCCTACCAATTTGCTCCTGTTGTTAACAAGGATTTAGTGAGAAAAAGTCTAATCAAGGATGAGACGAAGTCCAGCCTGACGGAACTTCCTATCCGAGTTCTTGCAGCGGTTCGGCACTTCACTTACGAACAAGGTCTTGAGGCTCGCGCTTTAGACCCCCTTCTGTTTAGCGGCCTTAATCCGACGACCTCAAATTATGTCTGGTACAGTGTTCAAGAAGTGTTTGAGCAGGAAGATGGCAGAAATCCCTTCGACGCTCTTGTACTCACTAGTTGGGAGTTCAAAGACCCGGAAAATGATGTCGCCCCTTCAACCAACAAACTTCGCGTAGCCTACATGAAAGAGAGAGCAAAAGGCTTCACTGGACCAATCAGGCGTCTTTTTGAAGGAATTCCAGATGATAGCGAGCGAATAACTTCGCTCACACTTGCGGATTATCCCTCGCTGGATTGGGAAAGCAATCCGAAAGTCACATTGGCAGGCGACGCTGCTCATGCCATGACAATGTATCGTGGCGAAGGGGCAAATCATGGAATTCTCGATGCAGCACTCCTCATAGATCAGCTCATCAAAGTCAAGAGCGGTGAGGTGGATCAGAAGCGAGCCATCGAGGTTTATGAAGAAGAGATGAAGCCGCGGTGCAAGGCTGCCGTTTTGAAAAGTCGACAGGCTTGCTTGGATGGCCATAACTGGAATCATATTACAGATGATAGTCCATTGATTGGTGGTCGATGGCCGCCTGCAACGGCATAATTACTTTGTTTTCCATGATCTGGTTTGGGCTCGGTGATGAAACCATGGCCTTGGGTCCAGTGACAGGCTGTACAAGGCCTGTAGTTGGGACTTGCATGGATCTTTGTTCGTTTTGCTGTTACAACGCTCCGTTCTTTCAAATATCTCGTGTCACCTGTGATGTTGTTTGCGTTGGTTGTCTCGCACAAATTTAAGCTTATATTTGCATATTTTCCCACATGTCGCCCTCAATTCTTCCTGTCTCTTTATTTATCATCAATGAGAGCTTTTTTCTTCATTTTAAAGTAGAAGATCGATCAACGCTCTCCCTTTGCCTTTTCTTTTTTGTTCCTTCTTCTGCCTCGGATCTGCTACATACCCCACTTGAATATATTGCAGCCTAGCTCTTTACAGTCGTATTTCAATCACAACATACGATTACCACCATATGGAAAAGGCTCCGCACCGGAACCCTAGGGTGACAGCCCGGTATGCAGCACGGACGAAATGCCGCGACGGGATTTCCTCTAATTGTGGGTATTTGTGTTGATTGGCTCTCCGACAGGAATGTAAATGCACTCACGCTGTCTCGAACCAGACTCGTCACTTTTTCCTCTATGAGGCGAGTTCTGCGCCTTTTCTTCCATGTCTTCTGTCACAATGCTACAGAAATGGCTGCGGCACAAAGTTCCAAATACCTTGAATGCCATGAGGATGTTGGGATCGTACGGGGAAATTTAGAAACGGATCTCAGTATTGAATGTTCACTGCAACTCTGCTCGAAGCGATAGTTGGGGATAGCAGCGCGTGCTAATGGTATGTTTTTGTTTAGGGGGTTTGCACATTTTATATTCATTCAGATTGCTCGTACCGGTACTTGATCTTCTGGCTTCATAAAAGTACCATAGATTCCCACTTTTCCCATCTGTGGAGCTTTTTGTCTTTGGGGTTATACCGTCTATCCTGCTGAAATCTTTTTTCGAAATCTTGATTCGAGGCTTGTTTCTCCAAGCAGCAGAGATGTACGTTATCAATGCTTCGCCCGAGGTAGACGCGCAGTCAAACTACCCCCTTATTTTGGGGGTCACGATACCTCTGTTGATATTGATGTTGACGGTGGTTGTGTTGAGAATTTACGTGAGAGTATCTATTCTTCGATCGCCGGGACCTGATGATTGGTGTATTGCCGTTGCTGCCGTGAGTACTCTACTTCATGGAGCTTGTGATCAAGGAGACGAGATAAAATACTGATCACTTCTTCCTTAGTGTTGCAGCATTGTTTACGAAGCTTTAACGCTTACTCGTAAGTTCAGTCTTAATGGTTATCAGACGACTCAATGTACTATGGGATTGTGCTTGCCTCAAAGGTTTGGCAAATTGAAAATACCGGCCTAGGTGTTTTGTCACAATTAGAAGTCATTGGTCAAAATACCTGGGTTAGATGCTTCAAATATCTTGAGACCTTACAATAAGGAGGAACATCAATATTTCCGTCTTTCATTTCAAGTGTTCTATTCAAAGCTTATGGTCTAATCACTCAAGCAGAATCAAGATATGGGCTGGGCCTACCTTTGGCACTACGTCCGGCCGTCAACTTAGACAAATACTCAGCAGTAAGCGTATCTTGAAATTGGGAATGGGCAGATCAAAGCTGACGAGAATATTCCAGGCTAATTATGCCGGACGACCATTCTACGTAATGGGAATTCTGCTCTTCAAAATCGCGCTCTGCCTGAGTTATCTGCGAATTCTTTTAGTGGCACAAAGAAGCTATCGCGTATGGGTTTGGGGAGTACTAGTAACCTGTGTTATGGCACATTTATCATATATATTTGTCCTGCTCTTCAACTGCACGCCTGTTAGTTCTCGTCTCACAACAATCCATACAAAAAATCACTGACCAATACTTTCAACAGGTCCACAAATCATGGCTCCCAAGAACACCAGGTCGATGTCTCGACAGCGCACCTGTCAATTACAGTTTCTCCACCATAGTAATGGTGTTTGACGTCACTATCTTCTTGCTTCCTATACCATTCATGCTCAGACTTCAGATGCCTAATCGTAAAAAATATGGTGTCATTGCAGTTTTTGTTCTAGGCCTTTTTACCACTATTGTCTCTGGGTTGAGAATGACGCAGACCAGGGTTGTGGCTTTCGGGAACGGGAACTCAACGCTCTTGGTAGTTTGGGGGAACGTGGAGATGAATACTGGGGTGAGTACTTCTCTTCTTTCTCTTGAAGTAAAACTTCACTCAGGAGCTCAACACTTGTCAACTTTTCTCCTCGCATTCAGAATACCATGCTAACGAACAGCGACCACATAGATCATCCTAACATCCCTCCCGGTCCTAACGCCACTTTTCAAGTTCTTCAACGCCCGCGGCTCCAGCAAAGGCTACCATCCACAAATCTCCCGATCCCAATCCCACAACCTGACCGTCTTCACAAAGGCGACCGCGAACGAGACCATCCGCAATTCAAAATATGGGGGACCACACACGGTGAACGAAAGCCAGGAAACGATATTAAATACCGCGGATGTACCGAAACAGCCGGATGAGAGTATACCGAAACAAGGGGTGATTTTGAAGACGGTTCAGGTTGAGGTTACCCGGACAGAGGGGGGTTTAGAGGGGGCGGCGAAAGGGGATAGGACAACTTTCTTTGATGATTAGAGAGGAATATTGTAATAGAGGGAGAGTGGTAATGTAAACTCTATATCTGGTATATGGAAGTATGTAAAAGATTATTCGAAAAGTTAATAGACTTCTTTATTATGAAAACAATTTGAAATTGTTTAATGTTCTTACTATATTTTTTAGTCGCATCTGTGAATCGAAGAGATGACGAGATATCGTTGCTTAGGATAAGCTTAAGAGTCCATTGCAAACTACTATTTCCAGAACTTCGTTTTATGTTTGTTGAACGGAGGAGGCAGCCCCATATTCTCAATCAATCCATGACCGCTATCTTGTCAATGCTCCATCTCCAAAACCCTGAGCGGGAGCCTTCCGGTGCCCCGACGCGAGTGGAGATGAGAATCTGTTAATCCGGAGAGCAGATCTCCATCATCTCCGAAGGGTTCGCCAGTGAAAATCCACAAAAGCTTTCTCCAACCGTCCACCGTTTATTTGTACCTCCAGTCGGTTACTTACTCAAGAAATTACACGAGTCCTAGGTTTCCAGCTTAAGTTGGACAATTTTAATATTCCCATGAGATAGCAAGTACGATTTCCTTCACATCAGAATCACCATATCAATCTCCAACCCCACATATTTTCCACCCCATTACGCCGTACAAGGATCGGAATACTACACTGTCTTCCCTGGTAAATGATATGTGACTGGTCTCTTTTCCGGGGTTTATCTTCCGTAAATGGGGGGATTCATTACCAGTGCCGCAATTCTCGGCACTCTTTCCCAGTCTTTCATCTTTGCAGCAACTAAAATTGCAATGGGAATTCCAAAAGCCAAGGTTCAAGACGACAAATCCCATCCACCTCTCGCTCGTACGATTGCAAAACTTTATTTCAGCTCCACTTCCCGAGGCCGTGTCGGTATTTGTACCGAAATCCTCAACTAGAACGCGACAACTGAAAACCCCCACGTCAAATCCCATGTGACGGAAATTTTCCCCTTCTGAGCCGCAGAACTGCAGTTTCATATGGGTCTTCGGATAGGATCTCGATTAGGAAGCCGAATCATGAAGATTATCTATCGAGGGGGCGAAAAGGTGACCCGATTGAATGGTTCGGCCGGACTGGTTTTCAAAATATCGATACAGCCTACAGGCAGAGTGCAGCACAAGCAGATACTCTGGTGAGAAAATCTCAAAGACATAAGAGAGAATATCCTTATAGCAAGTATCCAAGTATCAAGTTTCGCCTGTAGCTTGGTGTTAGGTAGTGAAAAGGGATCAATAGGCTGACAGTTTGAGGGAACACATTGTTAGGAAAATTGCTCACTCATTTTGAGGTATTCTGGAAGGTATTTCGTCCATTCAAAATTCGTAGCTATGAACTTGGGACTTACGGAGCCACGTTGTTACTGTTTAGTGGCATATAAAATGTATTCAAATGGCGTAGCCATACGTAAACATGTTCATTTTAAATTCCGAAACTCGTCCTTGTCACTTCAATGACTTGTGCACACAACATCGCAGTAATCTATATTTTCGTATATTCATATTCATTTAAACAGAGCATGTATTTCTATTCCTCTATCCTGCGAAGCAAGAACTTCTACAGATGCTTCCCCAAGCCACTATGACCAGGAACCCTACCTGGTACAGTCCCAATCGCACATTAAAGCCTCTCTCTCCCCTCACTGAAACCTAGCCACTTCATAATCACTCTTTGAAAAAATATTACTTTGACCGCTCATTCACTCACTACTCATAGTTCTCCTATTCGATTGATGTAAGGACAGTATAAAAAACACATTCTTTAGATTACGCTCCTGGAAGTACGACTTGGTTAAAACCAGCAGCAGCAGTAACTCGGCATCCACATATATATGCCCGCCATTGTCAAGACTCTCATCTAAGAAGGTTGAATCGATGCCGCACTATGGGCGATAGGTTAATTTGGCCAACCAGCGCTCAATCCCTTTCTGATCCGAACATATCTGCTTATTTCGACAGCACCTAACATTTCGACGGTAAACTCAGAACCCAGTGAGGTCCCAAGTGTCTTGCTTTCCAATCCACCAATCCTTTCAAGATTAATTTTACCATGTGTTCCGCTTGTCTTGCTTTCCAAGCCACCAATCCTTTCAAGATTAATTTTACCATGGATTCCGCTAGGCCCACTGACTGTGGATGAGATACAGGCGCCAAATACTGTCGTACACCTTTTTCCAGTAATTTGTCCCTGAATGGCCGCCCGGCAAAATGAGAGCCATTATCGGAATAGCTCGCTCTAAACCAGCCAAAGGTAGGAAGTTCACGATCTTGGATAAATCTTAAGGCGTTTGCAGACGTCGCTCCTCGTTTCGCTTCGGCTGTAGTCAGTCGAGACATGTAGTCAACCAGTATGATTGGAGACCGAGCCACAGACTTCGAGACTGGAGAAATTGGCCCAATTTAGTCGCAGCCTACTAGATCGAACGGTTGTAGGTGGAGTATGGGTAATGAGCCCTTAGATATGCTTCGGGGCATTTTGTTTAATCAGTATTCCTGTATTAATACTTTCTGTAGGCTTGTTTGCAGTGCCGCGCCGCAGGCTCAGACACAATTCTTGACTTTCAGCGCATCATTTTTGCTTCGACCGTTATTGGCAAGCCTACTGGAGGGGAGGCTTTTTGAAGGTTGGAGATGTAAGTTGATTGGGCGTGCATATTTCGAGTGACAAGGGAGATAGAGGGTACAGAAAAACCTGGCTACAAGGATACTGGTTATAAGGATAACCTCGTTTATATCCTTAAATTTTGGGTCCCGATTTATTTAGGTGGATATACTAAGGATACCTCGGTATAAGGATAATCCTTAGCTTTTTAGGTCCCAAAAACTTTTTACCACCTAAAATAACCTCCTTTATATCCTTATTTATCACGATTACAGCGGATTCTAACCCTAACCCTAGCCTAGAGGAGCTCCTATTACGCCGAATAGGCTCGCTAGGAGAGACATATATAGTGTCCGATGTCGAAGATCCTTTAGAAGAAGTAACTGTAGTTTCTAGTACTCTAGACGGTCCAGCGGTCTAGCTCTAAGGAGTAGATGTTAACCTTATAGGCCCTCTAGGAGACTCCCTCCTGTACGTACTAGTACTAGAAACGGGGGGGGGGGATAGATAACAATTAAAGGGGGTTAATACGTAAAGATATAATATTAGGCGAATTAGTGAAACGAGTTCATAGGGGGGTAGAGAAAAAGTAGTAGATTTAGGTATAAAATATCGAATTTTTCTCTAAGTACCAATAAAAAATGCCAAGAACCTCGTTATAAGAATAACCTCGGTTATATCCTTAAAAATCCTGCCCCCGCGAATATCCTTGTAGCCAGGTTTTTCTATACGACTAATTCGGTCGATCCGACTTGTACCGAGAAGTGCTGGCCGAGGTCTCTCCTTTTAATAAGGCCCCACTTTATAAAGTTGCTAACCGAGTCGCGTAGTGTGATTCCAAGCCAATTACAGCTAATGTCTGGTTTATCCGGAGAATCGCCGATTAAATAGCTTAGCGTGATCATATAATTTCCGTCGGCTAGCGGCTCTAGGTCGATATATATCGTAATCTCGATATTATAGTCGGGGTGTCCAAGGGTAAAATAGGCCTCGGTTAAAGGTAGAACCATTTATAGTGATTCGAGTAGTAGGTATCACGTGATTAATCACGTAATAGCGTGTTATAATCTCTTAACGATTTAGAATCGGAAGTCGTGTTATTTTGATCAGGTGACCGTAAGTGACCGGGCTCATAACCTGCGGAAGGGATATTTATATAGGATATAAATAGTTATATAGCGTTCAGTGGTTTGTTGGTCAGGTGATCAAGTTATAAGGTAAGAATGTTTATTTGACTTGTCTAAAAACTATAGGTAGCCCTAGCTATATATATACAGGTCTTCCTAGGCTCGCGTTCGGTAAATATAATAGTCCGAAACACGCTCGGTAAACCTAAGACTCCGGTAGGTTTAGGCTAAGACTCTGTAGTTGCCTGTCAGGTTTTCTCGAGGTATGTTATTTGATTTCCGATATTGCGTTCATTATGTCTCCATATGCTGGTATTCAAATGTTCTGGATTGATAGAGTTTTTGCCTCTATAGATAGTTTACGGAACTATTTGATTGCAAATACATGTAAAATTAAGACGACTGTGCAGTAATGTATTTCAACGTAGGAAGATAGAACAAGACCACTAGGTATCGTGGGAATTCATAATCATAACACTTTATCCAAAGGCAATCCCATCACGAGGTACGCAGTCAGATAACTTAAAACCACGATCAGAGGAACTTGCCAATCCGCGTATCTCGCATCTATATATCTTTCATCTCAAAACCACAGTACTATTATGAAATGAACATCTTCAATGTACAAAGCTGCCATGACTCATGAGGAACTTCTGAGTCTACGTATAATGAGGCAAGAGTTTACTTACATATTAGGATATTACCAAGAATTGGGCAAGAAACAACAATCATACAGGTTACTATTTTGGTGCTGCAAAAAGATCATCACTCTTCAAGTTCTCGTTGATTAGAACATATCCACATCCACAAATAGTATATCGGACCATAGATAAGTAACAACAAGACTTCCTCACCATCACAACCCCCAACCCCTAAACTATCGCTAAAGTCACAACCCCTCTATTCTTCTCCCCCTTTTCCCCCTAGACTATATAAAAACCTTTCGTACTCCAATTTCAAGCTCCAGACATCAATTAAAAACCTCCCTGCAGACCTTCTACGTTTCCTCCGCACCAACGTCAAACTCTACATCCACCCACCCAATCACCTCAACACTCTCTCCTAAACCACTCTGCTATTAACCCATGGAAGAGACAGAATCTTACTTTGTCATATATCCATTTTACCTCGAACGCAAAAAGGATATTCGACAACAACCAAGTTCTCGACGATAAATCCCCAGGATGTTACATATAAACAGGAGATAAAACATCGGAAGTCCTAGAATCCCAAGTATTCAACTCCCACCAGTCTTGCATACAGCCGGGAACCCCCCAAATCGGGCATCGTAGATATAACCCCCGACTTTTCCACATCAAAGCCGTCAAAACCAGTCCAGAAACCGCACTGAGACAACTGGTGTATCCACGTATCTATTCCTCCACGTATTTATAATAAAAGTCCTCACAGCATCAGGATAGAAGAGTAAGTTCTTCTTCTGTATTAATCGGTATAAACCCTTTCATTTCATCTAAAAGATTTATCTACTCGTACTCACACAAACCCCATATCAAAATCCACAAAAACCAACCTACCACCTCCCCTCTCCTAAACTTCCAGACCCAAACCAACATTACAAATACCTCCACGCAATATAAACACTTCATTAACCTACAGTACATCCACACACCCCCAAGTACCCTCACATACTCGCAACAATCACACGAATATTCCCAATTTCCTAACCTCGATACTATAACATTTTCCATATAACACATAGTTCATCCTTTCTAGCACACCCATCTACCATTAGCTTACATGACACCGCTCGTGGCGACATGGGTGGAGTTTTGGAGTCAAGCTACCATGTTACCAACTCGGAGAAGCCTTAGAGGAAGATTCTATAATGAAAGTCCATCCCATCACCCTTACATCTCTCCCTCTCCCTCTCCCTCATCTATCCCACCAAATCCCACCCCAGAACGTAAAAGAAAATTCGACAACAACCGAGATTTCGACGATAAATCCCCAGCATCTGCATGCCGTTAGAACAAGACATCAAGAGACATAAAGGGAGGTGTGAATTCAATGGTATAAAGTATCATCAAGTCTCGGGTGAAAAATGCTTGGGAGGGAATGATATAGTATCCTATACGTACCAAAGTATTATAGTACTGATTTGCGTTTTCGTAAAACTCGTTACGAAGGGATGGAGTAATAAGGAGATGTTTTATAGAATTTTTGATTTCGGTTGAGCTCTGGTGTTTAGTATTCTTAGGTACACTATAACACTTCTAATCCTCAACGCCCGTAAGTCATGTTTGAAATTCAGCTCCTCACACTCACCCATCTAACACCATAACCAAGGCCCTTAAATCTATTACTAATTCCTCCTGTATCAAACCCCCAAAACCAACACTCCTCCCTTCAAGCACAAAGAAAATCCTCCACTGACTTACTATACTCCACTCCACTCAACCTCAACATCTCCCCCCGCCCCCCTTCTCCTTTCCTCCTTCCCTCCTCCCTTCAAACACAAACAAACCATCCACTTCCTGTACTTTACTTCACTCCCACCATCTCCACTCCACCCCACTCCTCCAACTTCCCTCTCCTACAAATCCCCCCCCCCCTCCACCTCCCAACCC